>WBMV01008903.1:1450658-1593861 GCA_013396655.1 Campylorhamphus procurvoides | reverse complement strand
TTGGTGTGGAGGGGTGGTGTGTGAAAGTGAGTAGTCTATGATGAGACAGGCAAAAACTAGCAATGGAAGAAAAAGAGAAGAAAAAAGTATTAAAAAATAATAAATGTCTTTCTTTTTCTCCAGGTTTACTAAAAGGTAAAATACCTGGTTTCAGGGGGTCTTTTGGAGATCAGTCTATGTTCATTTACTTTAAAATTAATTTAGCAATGGGTCAGTAATAGATTGAGGTTCAATATGGTACCGAAAGTAAAATGATAAAATCATAAGCAAGAAGAAATAATTGAGGTAAAAATGTTCCTTATTCTCCTTATTCTGTTCCTTGGAGAGAATTAACAGAGAGTGAGTATGGCCTGATTTCATATTGATGGAAGCTTAGTTGCTTGATTATTTCAGTACATTTTGCAAATCCCGTGCTGCAAAGAGTATCTCAAATACTTGCAAAAAAGGTTTTTCTTTAAAAAAATCATAAAATTTGGACAGAAACTTTTGTCTTTCAGAACAGGTATTTTGTTTATATTTAAGAGTAAAATGATATGAAATGTATTTTTTTTTTAACTTGGTTGTGTTACAACGTATCCTGAAGTCTGGAAATAGTTATTGATTCTGCCTTCATCTGAAGATTTTCTCAAACTTTTCTCTTGAAAGGGTATTTACATTAATGAACAAATAAGTTGGCATAACAACTAATTTACTGATTTTATTTTTCAGGAAGCAAAAGTCCCAAGGTTTTTTGGGTTTTTTTGTTGCTGGATGGGATCTGCTGGATCATACTATATCTGTTATATATTTGACCTCTTTTTTCACTGTTGCTGATTTTTAACCACTTCTAGATTTTGTCTGAGATGTTTTTTTCCTTTCTTTTTTCTTCTTTTTTTTTTGGGGGGGGGAGGTGTTTCTCTTTTTTTTTTCTTTCCAGTTTATACTGAACTGAATTAATTAATGATGGCTCTTCTCCTTCTCTTTCCACTACGTTCTCTCTACCAAAATTACTCAATCAGTGTCTTCAGCGGGGAGTTATGCCCATATTCATCATGAGTTTGTCATTAATCTGCTGCTCTATCCTGTCTATAAAATAGCAACATAGTTACCCACTACTTCTATATCCCCTTGGTGCACTTTGAGAAACAGAGCTCTACATTGCAGGAGCAATTTATTTGCTTCTTATTCCTGTCCCTGCAGCTGACTTACCATTCCTGGTGCGTAGGTATACCTGGTCCGTATGGACAACCTGATATTTGTACTCCTTGCTTACCACCTGTGTGTTCAAAAGTGAAAAAATAAAAGTATGCAAGTCCTATGATTCTTTTCATCATCCCTCAGTGATTTGGATGCATTCATATGTTTATATTCTGATTGGGTTCTTATAACTCACAAGACTTATGTTAAAGTTACTGATAATAAGATCTTACTTCCCCAATGTTTAATTCCTTGCTAATCATTACTATCATTAATATCATTACTACTATTTTATACTCCACCATAAGCTACCAATACATTTTGTTTATATATACTTAGAGGTAGATTCTATTTGACATTTTTTTAGTCAAATCACTTTTATCCCCATGCACTTCACTAATTATTTTGTTATTTCATTGTGGAGTGGGTGAATTTTTTTGCAGAGGGGGAGCTTGGTTGGTTGGTTAGGATGTTACTTTTTTTTTCTTACCGGAAGAACAATTCTAACTAAAATGTCAAAGCACATTATTCCCACAGTTTAGATTAACTGGAATATAGAATGTAATGGGGATCTGTGAAAGAAAAAGCCCATACAAGTTAAAAAGAAATGTGAATGAAAATACACACATTTTAGTGTCTGTAATTCTATATAAAAATTCTGCAAAGCACCTGGGCATATTCTCATTACTAAAAGTGATAATTAATTAAAAAAATACTAATTTGCAGAAGTATTTTTAGCAATGTTCTTTTGTATCATTATATAGCTTCAGACAAGTTGCTAGAATTCTCCTTAGGTCAGCAAATCTGCATGTGAATCAGATAAATACCCACTCCCTCACTGTAAAGCAGAACATGCACTAATTCAATGTGAACAAAAGGGGCTAGATAGCTTACACAGGCAGAAAAATAGAGGACCTGAGTCACTGTGTATACTTGAAATCATGCAAGTATTTTCACATTTGTAGACATGTATCTATTATCAGTGCTGGAAATGTTTATGCTGTATCACACAATGATGTAAAGCCAAGTTGTATATGTTCAACAATTTAGAACCATCTGTTCTGAATAAAAAAGGTAACTACTGAGTCAGCCCGAGGTCAGAGATAAAATATAACTTGAAGTGCAGCAGGTAAAAATAGACTTTTCTGTTGAGGTTAAATTACTGGTAAGGTAAACCACCCATGAGGTTATCCAGCTGGGAAGTGACTAACAGGAGCCTCAAGGTGAAACAGCTTCCTCTACACTTACTGAACTGATTTTTATATTGTTGTAAGCATCCTTAAATTTCCATCAGTCTTTATAAGAGAAAAAAATATGAAAAAAAATCATATAGATTACAAAACAAGGGTTTATTATTTCAAGAATGCTTTATAAGTAATGCAATATCTTTCTTTATTGTAATATTTTGAGACCTCCTTACTTATGACATTAAGAAAACACATAGCCTTATGAAAATGCCTTTGAAATACTGATTTTTTTAAAAAATAAAATTATTTCCATACTTACATATTAAACAGATAATATATAAAATATGTTGTAACACATTTCTACTCATTAATGTACCTTGTAAAATTAACAGCTTATGTTTCCTTTGAGGGTGTTTTTTTTTTTTTTGAGGGTGCTTTCTGACTTGTTTCTGGGTTTTGTTGGTACTTCCCTCAAAAAATACCTGTATATTAATAAGGAGAAATATACAAAATATTTTCCTGTCATACTTGTTTTAATGCCTCATTGTCATGTTGCACTATATAAGAAAATATATAGCCTGCTAGTTCCTTCTTTTGATCTCTAACTAAAATGAGCACTGAATCAACAATTCTGTTTGTACATATGAGATCTTAAACCTTTATATATCCAAATAGTGCTGACTTTGACTTTCTGTATTTAAGATTGCATTGTCTTGTTCTGTGATTGAAACTGACCAGTAATATGTTTCAACCTAAATACTTATGACTTTCTATTGTTTTCAAGTTTTAAGTGAAACCTGTTTGAGAATGAAATCTTGCCAAAATAGAGATGCTATTCATTCCTCTTTAATGTGATGGGTTTGCAGAAGACTTATTCACCTCACATTCATATTGCTGATGTTGTTTGAATTGCTACTTCAAATAACAGCACCTAGAGTAACAGATGAGAATATTTTTCCATTGTTATAAATCACAATAAAGTGTTCAGTCTCTTGCATTAATGCTGTGTTTATAGTCACTACAAACATCATGCAAACCCAAAACTGTACCGAGGAGTCCATCATCTTTGTACGTGCAAGCTCTATATATGTCTGTCATAGTTTAACCTGGAAAGCAGCTAACACTCACACAGCTGCTCACACACACACACACAAACACACACACACACACACACACATACTTATCCATTCCCAGTCTGCAGTGAGATGGTGGAGAGAATCATGAAAAAAAAAGGAAAATTTGTAGTTTGAAATAACAGTTTAATAGGAAAGAAAAGGAAGTTAATTGTTATTATTACTATTATTATTATTCATTATTATAATTATTAATACTATTACTACTAGAATTAGAATATATAAAACAAGTGATGCACAATGCAATTGCTAACAACCTGCCAACTTTATCCCAGGTGAAAGCAGGACAGTATCTCAGCTCCGTTACTTTTTATTTCATGTGCCGGATTTCTTGGGATATTCAACTGCGTTCTCTGTTACAGAGGATACAGGACAAAGGAGTTTTATTTTTGCACAGATACTTTTAATCTTGCTTATTGATAAAAGTTTTTAAAGTGCATACATTGCAAGTGGATTTAAAGTATCTGAACTGTAATTACTGTCATTAGCGCTGTACCATCTGCATCTTTCAGGAACCAGCAGATTGAACTAATCACCAATAATTGTTTTCAAGATGTTTAGCACATCTTAAATTTAAACATCAAAACAAAAGCTTATATTTGGCAATGATTTCTGCAAAAGTCTTCTTTTTTCATCATCCCATATCCACACTAGTTTGAAGTGCTGGATTAAGCCCTACATGAGTTTTTTTCTCCAGCTAAAGTCTGAAACATAGTTTTAGAAGGTGTTTGATAGTTTCTGGTTTCTTTTTTCCCCTTAATAGGCCACGTTACAGAGCCATCGTACATCATTGCAGGAGATCAGAATCCTTGCTGGGACCATAGCATGGGAAATGAATTACTTGCCAATACAAACACAGTGATTCCTTCTTAAATCACCTCTTATAGTCACTGAAGAAATGTCTGGGGAAAGTTTTATCTCTATAAATCTATCACACCTGACACAAAAGGAACAGACCACTTCAGCTTTAATAGAAGTTACTGTGGTGCTCTGACTAAGATAAAGACATTTTTAGCTAATGTATAGGTATGTACTTTTAATAATTTTAATCTTTATTTTATCAAAGTCTCCTTGCTTTTTAAGATTCCTAAAAGTACTTGACAATCCTCACGTGAAAATTACTGGAACATTGTACTTTGTTTCAGATACAAATACACTTCATTCATATATTCAATACTACCATATAAGACCACCAAAAAGAAGATATTTTAATAAAACTGAATTTAAAAAAATAATAAAAAAATAACAAGTTAAAATTAGAAACATTTTCTTCAGGCTTCCCTTTTTGACTGGTAAACTTTTACAGGCTGTACTCTGTATGTGATGTCTTTTCACACATAGAACTGCTTTACAGGAAAGATACTTTATAATGGAAACTTGAGGGCAAATGTATTACACCACTAATTTTATTTCCTAGCCTTAATATAATCTACTGATATATCAGCCCTCAGGGTCTTAGTGATATTTTATAATCTTGCCCCAAATTCTGCTGATAGAGAGTAGATATGAAAAGGCTCCAACCCCTTCAGCCCTTTAGCTTTATGGCATTGTAAGACACAGAATAATCTGAATTATTAAACATCAAAGATAACCCTGTGACGTGCAAGAGAATTACCTCAGGTACTTATGAAATGTCCTACTGAAACAAAACCTGAACTGTTCAGACCTGTTCACTCATACTGTCCTATTCACACCAGCTGTACCTATACTGAATCTCACCCATGTTTTATTCACAGCTCCTTCACGTGGTGAAGAACAGGGTCAGAACCCCAGTTTGACCTTAGCAAAGAAATAGTCCCAACTGAGTATTTGTGACATGGTATTGAGGCCAATATGGAAGTTATAAGTCATAGGATAATAAGTAACTAACAACTCTACCTCCTAAATCAGTACAAGTATTTTATTTCTGATCTAGATACACAAATGGGGACTTAACAAATTCTCTGGGCAATCTGTGCCAGTGTGTAACTACTCTCCAAGAAAAAAAAGTGGGGTTTGTGTTCAGATGGAACTTAATGAGTTTCCATTTGTGCCCACTGCCTCTTGGCACTCTCTTCCTCATTCCCTCCAGTCAATCATTTATTCACATTGATAACTTCCCCTCTGAACCTTCTCCCAAGTGAACAGGCCCAATTCTCTCAGCTTTTCCTCATGTCAGATGCTCCAGTCCACTGTCTTCTTTGTGCCCCTTCACTGAGGTCACTCCAGTCAGTCCATTTCTTCCTTATACTGGAGTGTCCAGAAGTAGACACAACACCCCAAATGTCACTTCACCAGGACTGAGGAAAGGGGAAGGATGACCCAGCCAGCCCAGCTGACATCACTCTTTCTGGTACTCTTGCTAGGAGAAGGCTGTTGGTTGCCTCTGTAGTTTGATGAAGGGCTCCTTAGCTTGGGGAGGTTAGGTCTTCCTAACTCCAGATTTTCCCTCTGGTCTTAAGGGCCTGAGACAATGAAGAGCAGTTAAACTGGTAAAGGCTGAGGCAAATAAGGCATTCAGAACCTTAACCTTTTCCATATCATTTGTCACCAGTTCCCCTTTCCTGTTCAGTGGCAGGCTCACATTTTCCTGTCTTTTTTGCAGTTTAAGTATTTGAAGAATATTTTCTGAGTCCTCTTCTATTACGACAAGAAAATGAACAGTGACACCACCAATATTAATAACAGAGTGTACAAGAGAGGTGAACAATTCATACACAAGTGCTCACTGCTCACCACGTGGAACTTGATGCTACACCGACGCCTCACTTCACCCGTATTCTGACCCAAAGCAACCTCTTTCTGCCCCCTCTCTCTTCTACTCCTTCACATTACATGAGGTGGTACAGAATAACCTCAGGGTCCTGGCCATGCCTCTCCAGCCTACTGCAAAAATTAACCCTTTTCTGGTCAGAACCCAGACAGAGATGTAAGGTCAGTTAATTAAATACCTTTGTAGTGTTGTTTTTACCATGTTTTGTTATTCAACCACAGCAGTGGACTATTTATTTATTCTTTTCTCGATTCGATTTTAAAAATTTCATTATGTTAGTCAGAAATTATTTTTTTTTCCCTAGTAAAAATCTTACATGAAATCCTTCCAAAGGGTAATGGTTACTTAAAGACCAGAGCATAAAATGAATTAAAAACAGACACTGCTGTCTTTTACCTTGGCCTTGGTTCCTTAAGACTGATGAACATATAATTACATATTCTGAGAGTGTCTTTTAAATATATCTAGTAATATATAAATATAGTGTTTTCTATATATATATGCACGCACGTAACAGTCTCTGAATGAAAGAAAAATATGCAGATAAACTTTGTAGCATAATCAGGGCTAAGCCTAGGATCTTTCCAATTTTTAATTGGTAATAAAATTCAGAGCCTTAAAAGTTAAAGGAAACTAGAAATGTGTTTGTGTATTGTAAAGCTACTGCATACAGACCTTCAGACCTTACCTCTGAAAGCTATATTCTTAAATGTACAGATTCAGAAAAATATCAAAGGTTGTTTATCTTTAGAAGGAAGAGACATATAAGCATCAGTCAAGGCATTTGATCCAAAATATCTATTCTGAACAAGCATTTAAAGTTTTCAGCTCAATAAACAGAATTAGGATGTCATCAACCATAAAATTATAATAAAATTAAAACATGATGTATAAAGTTTCATAAAGATTTTTCATGTTATACCACCTTTATTAGCCATAGCCTTTCTAAGACTATATTTTTTTAAGACAAAGATTTTATTTTCTTTCATTTAACAACACTAGAATCTGATGTGTATTGCATACTGGAGACCTCAAAAAGAACTAGTAGTCTACTATATCTATATGGATCCCTTGCAATATTTATTGACATCCTTAAGTAGAAAGGATTTTTTTTTTCCAACGATCTTCAAAATGAAACAAAGATAATGTTTGTTCACAAAACTTTCAAGCTAAGGAATGCTACTGTACTAAAGGTATCCTTACTGGGTAGCACTGGCACAGCATAAATGTTAGAGGGAAATGTTAGTTCATGACTGGTATGGGCAAACATTTGGAATTTAGAAGTGGCTCACAGAAAAATATAATTCCCATGTCTGTTGGTTGTAGTGTGATTATCATCCCACCCTGAATCTGTTTACTGAGCAACTTATAAGCTTGCTTTTCAGAGCAAAGAACGTATACAAATTTTGGAACGTATTAACATGTATCATCACATATCACAAGTATAGTCTGAGGATTTAAAGGCAACCAATTTAGTCGCATGCTTATTCATAAATGAGGAATCTCTCATACCCCAGAAACTCTAGAATGGAAACCAATACACTGAAATAGTAAGGCTTTTCAGTTCTATATTAACTATATATTACATGGATGTTTTGAAATCCATGATCTATTTTACTGAGTAACAATAACAATTTCAGACACCATGTATTTATTTCCACTAGGGAATATAGTTTAACACGTTCATAAACATACCTGGAACACAATGATTACAAAATAAATTAGATGTATAACTAGATAAAAAAGAAATCGCCCATGTTGTTATTTTTTTTTTTGCCCTTGTTCTCCGACATTGTTCCACTGTGACTGGAATCAGTCTTCAATACCTAGTTTAAAAAATTATACTTAATTAGATACACAGTTATGTTCTCTACAGCAATTTTTTTGTTTGTTTGTTTACATTTTAGAAGAGGCTAAAGCTGACTTGAGTATATATTTCAGATCCATTAGAAATAAATAAAAAGACATTTGTCAGATATAGAATATATTAACTCAACACTTGCTCTTTGATTATTGAAACACATCAAAAGAATAAATAAAGGAACCATTTCTTTTTTATTAAAGATCACATGTGGTCCTTAATGTATATTAAACTACATTAAATTTTTGTATGTACATTTGGATGAAATTCCCAACAGAATAAAAATAAATCTTCAGGAAGAAAAGTATTATCAATACTCATGTCAATTAATCCATGTAAGGGAATTTAAGCAATCACTTTGACAGTTTGTCAATATTCTGAAGAGCATGCAGCAATAGCACTATGTGACTTTGGTGATCAGACACAGCACTGATATTTAGTTGAAGATAGTAAAACTCCCAAAACCTTGGGTGAAGTTTCCTTGAAGTGATACTAGAATATATTTCTGTAATCCCTTTCTCAAGTAAACTTTCATTACATATGGAAAAAAAAAACAACACAAAAAAACCCACATGACATGTGACAGTGGTTTCCTCAAGAAATTACATGACTAACACACTACCATTCATCCTGAACTGAACACTACACTAAAATTCGTGAGGTCTTTATTTCTTTTTAGATTCATTATATACTTATGGAAGTGGTGAAAAAAAAAAAAGTAAAATTTCTACAATATTTAAATTGAAGGAATATCTGGAGAGACTCCTAAGTGAAGCAGAAAGGATAGACAAACTATCTCTTAGACAAAAAAAATTGTAAATAATCCCCCTAATAATAATTGTTTTCCATATTATTATTCTTGACCAGATTAACAATTTTAGAGAAATTAATACTTTGTCTTGCATGCTGACTCAACAGTGTAAGTGGGAAAAATAAATTGTCTTTTCTCATTCTTGGGGTTAACATTAACTAGGGGATCTGAAAATTACATTGTGCTTTATGACTTGTTAGGTTCCTACACTTGTTTTGCATCAATGTATTAGGTCAGAAGTTGACAAATGTGGGGTTTGCCATCAGTCACTGTTGCAGAACACAGTGCCCCTGGCAAAACCATTCCTCCAGCTGTTCAGCAAGTCTGTTCACTGTCATCAGGGGCTTCAAAATCATCTTGTGCCAAGAAAAAAAAATCACTATTAATAATAACTGTACTAAAATACTGATTTTATATGTAGGATGGTTAGCAGCAGATTATAATTTTGAGAGTTGTCAGCATCAGAATAAAGTGCGGCGTGTTTCAACAAATAACTATATTGGACCTAGGCAAAAATTATGTTACAACTGGTAGATGTAGTCAGATATTACTAATTTTATATGAATCAACCTATTATATGCATATTACAGTCATGAAAAAGATCACTCCCATCTGTATATGACTCATTAAAGGTTTGACTCAGTTTTTGTTGTTGCTGCTTTTTTCCTGTTAAAAAAGAACATTCAGCCCTTTGAAATTTCAACTTATTTTCTTTTAATAAAGGGTTTATTAGCCTCTAGGTGAAGCTTCTACATTGAAGTGAAAGATGCTTTGGCACTGGAACCTTAAATAATATAATTAACACAGGGATTCATACCTACATTCTTTCCTTTTGTTCTTTAAAAACATTTCTAAAATTGTATAATTTAAGATTATTTTGTGTTTTCTATATTCAAATTGTATTTTTATGTATAAATATTTATAAGAAGGAACAGGCAATAGAAGCTTACAGAAGTAGAGAGGTGAATGTTTTAAAATTTATGGTTAGTTGGGATGATGGGCCGTAATGGAGCTGTTACTGTTGCTTGTGTCAATGCGTACTCAGAATGTAATCCATGGATTACAAACACAATGGACCAGAGCTGATCCTGCTGTATGAATGGCTGCTGATATGCATAAAACCCAATCATTCTTCAGATAATTATTTTGTCTAAATTTGGAATGTGAACTGCTGACACTATCAAAGGTACTTGCAGTTGGATATCAGAGTAGAAGATGTTACAGGATTTAGCATGTGTTAGCATTAATTGACTATTATGCCTGTCAAGAAAATAAACTCCCACATAATGGAATTAAACAGCACTAGAATGAGAAATGGCTGAAACACCACCATAAGGAAATGTAGCAGTGACCTAGGTATTTATAAAGAGATTTTTGAATAAATGTTCTTCATGAACACTGGTATGAAGTCATGTTTCAGTGTACTTATTTCTAATCTGTATTTTGGATTTTTTGAATGCAGTAAGCTTCTAAGGAATAGCTTTCTGAAAAGAGAATTGCTTTTCCATAAAACTGCTCTAAAGAGTCTGTATTTTGCTGTGTCATTTTTGATGGGGTTTTACACTGATAAATTAAATTGCTACAGAAATGGTTTTGTGTGTGCAAAAAGCTATTTCATTTGTAGCATAGGGATTTTTTTTAATTTCAAATGGGTTTTTTTGTTGTTGTTGTTACCTAGATGTAACCAATTAATTGGGGGGGGGGGGGTTAATTTTTTTCTTTTTTTTTTTTTTATTTTGGCCAGCTGGGTATTTTGAAGAACAAATTATTTTTCAGGTTGGGAAAAAAGAAAAAAGAAAATGGTAGTAAACTTATAACTGCATTTCTGCAGTGTTAGCTTTAGCAGTAAAACTTTACTCAATTGGGCCAACAGAGAAAGTTACAGAGAATATCTGACTTCCTGCCATAAAGCTCAGCATGTAACAATAAATACCAATAATAGTTGTTATTGCTCACTGAAAAGACAGAAAATTATGCTTTCTAAAGGAGACCTTGAGGAGTTAGGACACTAGTGAGTTAGCAAATGAAAACTTGTGAAGGAAGCTATGAAAAAGATCCAAACATAAAAGAATACAGTATCAAAGAGTCTTTAGCATTTTCACAGACAAGTATTTTCTATTTCATCTTTCTTATAATAAAATATGGAGCTCCTTGAGAATAAACTTATTTTTTTGATAACTCATAGTCCTTAGAGCACTAAGCTGGAAAATACTAAAAAAAGGTAGATTATACTTGAATTACTATGGAAGGGCAACAACATACTCCTCTGATTACACATGATTGGTGACGAAAAGGCTTTACAGTTGGATACAACTATTACAATAGCAACATAATTTTTATCCTTGTTTCATTCTTATTCAGTTACAAGAGGAAACTTTTACAGCCTCCATTATACAGATTCTGTGCAGACAACTTACAGTATCTTTAATGGCAGTGTGTGCAGATATAGGAGGAAGGAAAACATAAGCAAAAATCCCAGAAATATTTGACTGGAGAGCCTGAATGAAGTTCTTGAAGAGTCTGTTTAACTCTAGTCATAAATAGAAGCAGTGAAACCATTATATTTGAGGAATCTGAGTTTTGAGTAGTTATGAGAGTTTTACATCAACTGCTTAATGATTCAGCTTTGGGCAGACCTCAGAAACAAACTGTACATGCTGAACATGCTCAGGACTTTACTGGGTACTCTGACATGGCCATTCTGGTTTCTGAGGACCATTATTCCACTCTCAGAAATGCTACATCCAACAGCTCTTTCTGTCTTTGTAGAGTCACTTCTACACCATTCTTGCCTTGTGATTTAATTCTGAAAATATGCCACTGACTATAACCCACTACAATAGCTCCATTTCTCATGAATTTTTGTTGTGAAGAAATGGATTTTTTCAAACACTGGAGACATGGGATCTGATTCAGTGGTTTCTGCTTAGTTACTCAAGTGCAAAAGTAATATTTAAATTAAGTCCACATGAAACCTATCATTCTTGATCACAATGTTGATACACTAATTGGAAAAAAAAATTAAAGTTTGATTCTGTGGGTGAAATAAATTTCCAGTTAGTCAACTGGTAATACATCCAGAACTGGAAAAAAAAAAAAATTTTTTTTCTTTAATTAAACTGATACTGAAAGATATAACGTTTCACTGTCTTAATACTTTACAGCACTGGTGGTTAAGGAAAAATAACTTCAGATTTGCAAAGTTCTTTTTTCTGAAAATCTGAATTTACAGGTATGAAATGTGCAGAATTTCCCAGAAGTTTGGCAGTTTGTTCAAAAGTTTAATCAGTCTTCAAGTTAAAAACATTGTGTTTTATCTGTGTCTAGATTTAAGCTTGACCACAGGTTCCTTTTGTTCCTCTCTTCAATAAATTAAATTATATCCCTGTATGAAGGCACCTATACACTCCTGATTCTTTCCTCCACCCTGTTTGGGAGCCAGCGACTGCCTGGGGATGAGCTGCCTACCAGGGTTAAACCACAACTACTGCTTAGACCTTGAGTTTTTCATTACAATGGGAAAGCCTTTTTTAATTTGACTTATATTTTTTTCACATTTAAGCTATTTTTGAATCACTGTGTTCTGGTATGTGAGTGCATGTCAGTGAATTGCATTATTTGTTCCTACATTTTGTTCACAGCTGCATTGAAACACTATGTGTAGACAGCCTTAAGTTGCCTGACAGTCACCTCTGATTGCTCTGTCCTTACTGGTATTTTTGAGTGTCTCAATGAAGGCCTCCTACAGAAGGTCATAGCGACCCTAAGTAATTGATGTTTGGTCTGGGATAGTTCAAAGGATGAACACACTCCTGGGAATTGGTGCCCTTAACTGAGTTCAAGAGAGAGCAGAAATCTAACAGACATCACTCTGAATATTTTCTTAATTCTGTTTAATTACTTTTTGAAAGTGAAAAATTTGAGGCTCTTAATAGTACCTTACCTTCATAGTTAGTATGCTCACATTTGTAAGATAAACGTAAGATTTTGAGCAGAGTTGTTGTGTAATGAAAATAAAGTCAGATTAAAAAAAAAAAAGTAAAAAAAAAATTCCATTCCCAGATCCAAATACCATCTTGCTTTTAGGATATTTTGCATTCCTGGAATACTGGTAAGAAAGACGCCATGGCTACAGTAAGCACAAATATGATGCAAATGTTATTGTAATTTTAAGTTTTAAAGGCCAAGTAGCTATAAATGTTTAAATAAATTAAGGATCATATTGAAAATACCACATTATTCCATTACAGTACAAAGAGGGGATATTTAGAAAAGTTTAAATCAGAAGCACCTAATGTTCCTAAAAATATTTAAAAAGTGATATCAGAAAAAAATGTATAATATTCTGGGTCAAAAACAGACCATATAAAATCCTGATAAGTCATATTACAGAACCTTGTAAAATCATAATATGAAAGATATATAATTAAATACTTGGGACTGCTGTGTCATGAAATAAAATGAGATTATAAACTCATAAAATATCAAGCAAAATGCAATTAATATGTACATGTTGCTGTAGTTTCCTGCTGATTTGTTATTAAAATAAAACATTAATTACACAATTGGATGGGAACGCCCAATGACAATATTATTTTCTTTTAAAAATAATAATTTTATGAAATGAGGATTATTTTAATAACTAATGTCCGAACACTTATAGAATCACCTTCTTAGCTTTTGCAGTCTAATTTAGAATTAAAATGTGATAGTTAACTGAAGATATATTGAGAGAGTAAGGAAGTAAGAGACTCTTAGGGAAAACAAATGACATGAGTTGAACTAGAGGACACGGAAAGGAATCATACACTAGGAGTCAGACTTAGAATAAAATCACAGTAAAGCTCACACCAACATTGACATTGTATGAGCAGAGTGATTCCTATGAGACTTTTCATTACATTCACAGATGACCTCTATTACTGTGCTCTTTCTTGACAATTCTGTGGGGAAAGGACATTCCAGAATGCTATAAAATTGCAAGCAGAAAAATATATATAAAAAAGGAAGTTGAAAGTTATACTCACAGCTCAACATCTATGTGGACCAGTGGTCAAATGGTCAATTATCTGTCAGCAAAATGCTTTTGGAAATATCTCATATGGCAGCACAGCTCATCAGCAAAAAAATTCTCAGTTGCAAATAAGGGAAAATAAAATGCAATGTAATGTTATTTTTACAGGTCTATGAGAAAAATCTCATTGATGATTTTTAATCCTAATTTAGCATGTGGTTTTATCCCAGCTTTCAAAATATTTTATTGAAAAGGCAGTGCCCCTACAAAAAAAGGAAGGAAGGAAGGGAGGGAGGGAGGGAGGGAGGAAGGAAGGAAGGAAGGAAGGACTCTTGAAATGTGATTCTTTTTTTTCTTTTGATGATGTTCTTTATAGATTAAATGATCTCCCTTGTAAGTTACATTTTGGACATATGCATCTGTTGTAAAACTTACAAAGGACAAGAAGTAAATTTCCATTCTAGTGATTCCAAAACAGAAATGAAACAAAAACCCCCAAAACCAAACCTATCAGTCCACACCAGCTTGTTTGTAAAAATTTCTGATGATTTTTTTTTCTGATGTCTCAGCTAACGAAAGTGTAGAATCTTGCAATAAATACATTTAGAGAGGATTCAGTTTTATCAGAAAATAAAGTCAAATATTTCAAGTTATTTAATACCTTGAATGAAACTTCCTTCTTATCTTAAAGTGAATTATTCTAACTGAATGTTTCATTCTTGCCGAGGAATCTAACAAAGGAGGAGCAAAAATTCCTTTTGTCTTACTCCATCATTGTCCACACTTTCCAGTGGAAACTATATTTTCCCTGTTCCCTTTATGGCAAAATCCTCTTCAAGTGTATTTGACCCTTTTTTCCCTTCTATGAAAAGAAAAACAAAAAAAAGGATTTGTTAAAATTGTGTAAACAAAGAACAATTATTATCATTAGGACACAAGAAAAGTTATTAGAGAATAATCTTACTGTCTAAGTTTAGTCTGGTGAAATACCATATTACATTCATTAGACTCCTTTTTAACAATACATTTTCCTATATCAATGGAGAAGACCTATTCCTCTACAAAGGCATTCAGAGCTATACAACACTAAAGAGAAAGATCACCTGTAATGGAAGTAAAATAATTTTACACAGGAATATTGTCCTATTGAGATGATGATTTACAATATGATAACATAAGTTACAAAATCACTAGTCAATGATGAGCAGAATTAAATGTCTGGCAAGTGAACTTTGCCTTTGCCATGAAGAAATAATATTGTACTGTTTAGCACAATGCATCATGGCAGAGAGAAACAGAGACAAACAAGAGAAACTATTTACTGTGAAGAAATTACTATGTCCATGCAGAATCCTGGCTGCACTAATATAAGCACATACCCTTTGGCAATAGCAGTTTTAATCTTCTTTTATGCTTGATCTGCATTAGATATGAGTTGTCTACTGACAGAACTCGGCTCTTTAGTTCAAACTGAGGACACTCAAAATGTAGTGCCGATGGTTGGTCGAGTTAATCCACACAGTGGAGTCCAGTGCTGAGGGTACAATTTCTTTATACAGTTCTATAGCCATAATTAGTACTCCAATCCCCATATGTTCTTTCACATAGTGACACAAAGGAAAAGAAAACCATTGGGCCATTCTGCTTTCCTTAGATTCCTGCTAGGTAGGATGTTAGTGACAGAAGGGCTTCTCCTGAAGGTGCCATTTCTCACAGCTGTAGATTCAAATAGAGTATGGATTAAGTTTAAGCTCAGAAATGGAGAGAAAAAAAGACATTTACTTTTGAACTTGTCTTTTTATTGAACACTTGGAATTCTCTTCTTCCTTTAGTTGGCTAGGTGTTTTCCCTTTTTCTTATACAGGCAAAAATTCAAGGGCAAGCAGCCTGACTTAAGAAAAAATCTGAATTGACAGACATTCTACAAATCAGCAACTCAGCTAGTGAAAATAGAGAATATGAACTGAAACTCACCCTGGGAAGAAAATCTTGACCCAACACTGTGGCAAAAGGAGCAAGCCAAGCAATTTCAAAATTAAGGGATCAAGGTGAACTTGATCATTTGATCATTTTGCTTGAAGCAGTGCCAAATATTTGAAGGCAAATTGAATTTACAACAAGGAACTTCAGCACATCAGGTAGAATATGAGCTAGCTTGAAGAAAAAAAAATCTATGAAGAGGTCTAAAAGCAGCAGATGAGATCCTCACCCTTGATAACATTTCTTTGAACGGCTCTGGTTTCTCAGAGGAGCTGCTAAATTATTCTGACTAAGCATCTGAATACCCCTTCTGCAAAGGAGAGGCAGTGTAGCTGCTTAGCTACATGGATATATTAGCTGTCTTAAGGGACCCTACAGACATTATATATTGGATAGTCTGTCTGAGACATCAGAAAAGTTCCAACTAGTGTTTTAATCTTACTACCTACAGTAATTAAAATAGCACCAGTATCTCCTCCGGATACATTTCAGACAAAAGAAGAGTGAAAACTAGTTTATGTACCAATGCATAGCTTTTCTGTTATATTCTGCCACAAACACCAGACTAGGCTAGTTTTGCATTTGGTTTTTTTGTTGGTTTGTTTTTGTTGGGGTTTTTTGTGGTTTTTTTTTGTTTGGTTTGGTTTGGTTTTGTGTGTGTGTGCGTGTGTGTGAAAACAATAGTAGTGATTATCTAAAATAATTTTTTGGGTGGCTTTTTTGTTCCTTTTTTCCTTTTCTTTTGGCCTGGAGCTTTATGTAAAAGAACATACCACAACAATATGCATTTCTCAAAAGTTTCATGATGTTGTTAAAATGTAGATCAATTATCTGATTTTAATTGTTCATGCTAGCTAAGATCCCAATTAAAATAAATAAATAAACAAACTAAAATTTAGATTAAACCATTAACACAGGAATCACATATTATACAATACAGTTAGTTTTCTGTCTACACATGCAAAGATACAGTAATTTAATTTAACTGGATGGCAACAATATTTCTGTAACTAAGGATTTTAGCAAATTCCAATTTGATGTGCATTTTGCACACAGCTTCTATAAGCAAAATTGTATGTTATCATTGTGTCTTTTTTAGGTGAACAGAACCAGAGATTTAGAAGGATTTAGTCTTCTCCACTGAACAAGGTAAAACCACGCACAGAGAAATCCTACTGCCTAATGGAATTTTTAGTTTTGAATGAACTTTGTCCTACTTTACCTCCTTGTAATGGGTATGGCAGTGTTCAAATAGCTAAGAAAAGGGAAAAATTGGAAGTTCATCTACATTTTTCCAAAAGGAGGAAAAATACTCTATGTTGCAAACTGTCTATGGAAGACCAGTTCTTGACTGTCCTGATTACTGGAGCCCCAAGGCCTGATTGAGATACATCTACTGGCACTCTCCAGCTCTTCTGGTTGCTCCTGCCTCAAGAACAAGGATGTAATTGTCACAGCACAGATAAAGCTGTGTAGTATGTTAGGCAATAGACAGAAACGATGAAGCCAGAGAGAGTCATGTAATAGTGTGCGCAAGCTGCCTTCCGATAGGTCATTCAACTAAGAACAAGGAAAACAGGTGACTGTGTATACCACTGCATCTGTTATAATTAGCTCACAGCAGAAGTTAATTCACCTGCTTTCTATGTGGAGTTTCACAGTGTAATACTGAGAGATTGCAAAAGGCTAGCATTAGGAGAGTTGAGTCTCCGGGTGTTTGTTTTGAACAGTCTCATGCTTCTGGAATAATGTTCTTAGGCCAAGTGAAATTATTTTGTCTTACCTCTTTCTGGAGCACTCCAAATTTCCAGGTTGATGCCTCTCTCCTTAAGCACAAGGATTCTGTATGGTTGTTGAACAGCTCCTCACACTCAATAACTTTGAGGGAGAAAGGAGCTAAAAAGGGAAAGGGGGAAAAAATTTGGCCAGGGGACATTCCCTTTTTAATATGGTTTTAAGAAGACAGTGACAGGAACATTACAGTCCCTTCTTTCCATTCTCCTAATCATATGGTTTTATTGGTCAGCAGCCTGACATGTTACTCAGAATGGTTGATCATTTGATCATTTCTCTCTCGGAAGTCTGATTTAAGATTGTCCCAAAACTGTTTTCTCCCTTCCAGGAGGAAAAAGAGAGAATTAAAAATTCTGAAATGTACTTTATGTATTACACAAGGCATGGAAGGAATTTCTCATCTGGTAGACTTGTGCATTTATTTCCTCATTACCCGTCTGAAATATGAAATTTTCCCTACTACCTATTCCATAGCATTACAAATACTACACATTGAAAAACTAAAGGTTTATTTTAAAAAACCCAAACCCAAACAAAAACAACAAAAAACCCATAAGAAAACCCACCCCAAAACCAATAATAGAACTGTTTAAAAAGTCTCTTCATATTATTTAGTGCTTATCACTGAGAAAAATTAAAAACAACAGGAAAACACACACAGGTTCTGTGAACACTACCATTACTGTTAAACTCATGCAAAGAACAATCTTACTGTAAATAATGCTTAGGTTCTACCCTTGAAACTCTTTCTGATAGGATGACATTTTTGTGCTTGTGATAATCTTCTTTTTCTTAAACAGCTGAGAAAGGACCAAGAAATTATCAAGAGATTTGACATAAAATAGGAAGATTATCCATAATCCTTCCAAAAAACTGTCTGGTTATACCCCAATATTTCTGTTAAGCAATTGCAAGAAAAGTTGAAAAATGGGCATCTAGTTAAATTCATGTAGTAAGATAGCAGTAAATTCCATCAAGTAGAATAAAAATAAAAGATAAGTATAAAATAGTCAATGAATATAAGATTTTTTTAATTATGATCTAGATACCTTTCATAACCTGAGCCAGAGAAATACCCTCACAAGTCATGATTCCTTCCATTAATTTCCTTCATGATGATCTGTCACCTGCAAGTGTCCATGACAGGATTTAGCTAGATCTCTAGTTTTAGATGTCTTAAACTAGTTATAATATAATTCACCTTGAACTAAAGAGATGCCTGCATGATCACCTCTTCTGAATGATGTCCCTGAGAATCAGATCTAACCTACACAGACTGTTAGTATTTAGTATAAAAATTCTATTATTAAAATCCTTTTTAAAAGAGGTACTAGAAAATTAATAGTACATAGAACTGCAAATTTACCTAGCTGCACTAAAAAAAGTTGTTTTGTTTTTTTTAAGACAAGTTTTAATCTCTTGAGAAAGTATATAACACACAAAAGACAGAGATTACAGGATATGAATTTGGTTTTGCTTGTTGACATCTCCTTTTTAAGCCTCTTAAATTAAGATAAACTAACCAGGGGCATCTAAACACAATGAAATATTTTCTTGAATAGTAGGGAAAAAAATGAAGTTATGAACTTGATTTAAAAACAAAATTAAACAAAAAAAAATGTTAAATAAGAGGCAGATGACTTTGTCATTACCATGAGCATGAATTTATTCCCTCACATGAAGATCAAATCTAGGAAATAACCTGGGAGAGAAAAAGAGATTTGTGCAATAGTTTTATGATCACAGTATACTTAGAAAGGAAGATTAATTAAAATGTTGACAAAATGCTGGATCCAAATGAATTCTTTCCAAATACTTATTAAGTATGAAAGAAAAGGTGATGTGAAAAAGTCTTTTCCCAAGGTTTTTAATCACTCACTAAGAAGTAAAGAACTAATATAAGGAATTCATATTTGTTACTACATTGCTACAAATGTTAAAAAAATGAAAAAATACAAAGAGACATGAAAACCTCAGTACTATGGTTCAGGAGGTATCATAGACATATAGATACATTCTCCCATCAGAGCTGAACCGTCAGTCATAATGCAGAGAGCTGTCATGGATTTCTCAGAAGCAGAATCCAATCTTGAAGCTTTAAAAAGTATTTGAACTCCAAAAGCCCACCCCCCAACCCCCAAAAATAAATAAAAAAAAATGAAACCCAAAAACAAAACCAGAAGAGTCTATTGCACACAATTGTCTATTATTGAATTATTTAAAAAACAATACATTAAAATTAGACACATTATTATCAGGATTGGGAAACTATTTACTTTACAACAGAAAAAGGATATGGATTTATATAATTCCAAATTTTATTTACAGGGAAGTAGAAGAATATGCTGAATATCCACAGCAAAAAGAGAACAATGAGAGAATGTATACAAAGAACAGAAGCATTCATGAAAGTTTGGAACTGCATGGAGATTTTTGAGCTAATTTTGAATATAAATAACACAAAAGTGGAAGGGTACATAGTGGACAGTGAAGTAGAATAGTATGAGAACTAGTGAATTCCTCCCTCAGCTTTAAGTCTGGTTTGTTTTGTGAACTTTGCTGAAATTTTTAGTCTTCCCAAACCTCTGCTTTTCATTCTGTAAGAACGGACTCTGATCCTTACAAGTATTGAGAGGCCTAATTTAATTTTGTCAAATCCTTTTAACTCCATGGATGAAAAACATTACATGTGAGTACTGCCAAGCTTAATTTCTTTTTTTAAATCACAATTAACAATCCTTGTTCTTTGCTCAGGTTCAGTTTCTGGACTCATAGGATTATTTCAAAACATCGTTTTTCATAAAAAATATAGCAAATACATCAGAAATGATTTCTATAGTTGACTAGAAAAGCAACTCTTCTTTGGTTTTGTTTTGTTTTTCCTATTGGTCCCTGAATGATTCAACATTGTACACACCTTGAAGTGCTTCTAAAGAAGGAACACTTGTGAGCAGTGCTTAAACCTTTTTTTTCTTGGATGTAAGAGCTATTCTTTTGAGCCTAGTGTTCCTGTCCCCTCAGAACGAACAGTTCTATAAGGTGATCAGATTTGGTTTTTTGCTTTGTTCTGTTTTGTTTTGTTCAGGTTTTTTGTTTGTTTAAGTGTTTTTTTATTTGTTTCGATTTTGTTTGGCTATTTTTATGGGGGGGTTGTGTTCTTTTTAAAATTTTATTTTTTAGATTTTTTCTTATTTGTTTATTTTTATTATGTTTTTAATTGTTGGTGATTTAAAAAAAAAAAGTGGTGTATTTAAAAACAGAAGAATAAGTATTTTTTACCTCAAAGAGTATATTTGAGATATCATATGATTAGAAGCAGTTGCTAGGAGCTGAGGTGCCATAGATTCAATGATGGGATGAATCAATGTTCTTTATTTATTAGCTCTAAGCTAATGCAGATCCTTTTACATGTCTTTCTATAGTGTTTTCCTCTCTCCATGCATTTTGCTTTGAATTTTATCAAAGCTATAGATATCCTCTTGGGAGTAGTTGCTGCTATTATTATAATTCCTGAATTGCAGATACCAAGACACATATCTGATATCACCTGAAATTTCCCATATAGTCTCTATTAATTCAAGAGTTATATAGAGAACAAAAGAATTACAATTACTGTCAATATTAAGAGCCAAAGTCATTCTCCAACACACATCTCCTGCTGGTTTCAGTGTGAGTAGCCTATGCATTTTATAGGCCAAGAATTTTCTTGAAGAACAGAAAAGCATTTGTAGCATAATCTGAGGACATATTAAATAGATATCATTGGATGAAACTGTACAGCATAATGCTGGATGAACATCCTCAGTAATATCTCTGTAAGTCTTAAGAGGAACTAGAAGAGGGTCATGTAAAATTAGACTGGACAAGTTATTCTGATAAAGTACAGTCAAAAAACAGTTCCAGGATAAAAATAGATCAGATGACTTAATCTGTGTCTTTGATCACTAATGTCTGTGATTCTTTTAGTAAAGGATAATAGAATATAATATCAACAAAGAATTGATAGCATGTACAAATGGAGTATAACAAAAACATTTCATCTTTCTTATATACTTTAAGTTTTTCCAGTTTTAATTCTAGAAGGACACAATAAAAATCAGAGAGCAACTGTCTCGACTTTTCCCAGCAAAATGATTAGAATTTTCCATTACACTTTTTAATCAGATCTACCGTAAAGTGCAAAGAAATGGTGATATTTAATTTTGGCTAAATCAGAAAAGTACTAAGTAAGGATCCATAGGAGAGAAGCAAAGTACATTTGGGAAAACTCTAATATCTAGTACCGGAAGACAGTTCTTTTTCTTCTTTTTAAAAATTTTTATTCTACCACGCCAGAGAAGAACAAAAGCTCTAACAGATTAAATGGGAATAGAGAAGTGAATTAGAAATGCTGTAAGGGGTGGGGGGAGGTGTTGGAGGGAGGCAGGATTAAAAAAATATACTGAAAGCATACAGGAAATATCAGTCAGAATTTTAGCAAGAAGGGAAGCAAAATGCCTAATCTAACACAAAAAATAAAGTTAGGTTAAGAAGTTAAGTATTAGAGAGGTGTTGGCTACAATAGACTCTGTTACACTTAAAACAAAAAATGCAGTTGCATTAAGTTTTACAGAAGCTGCCATTAGACAATAAAGTGGAGTCTAGTTTTCATTCCTTCAAGCTGTAGTGCTGTAACCTGACTAGAGAGCACAATGATACAGTAGGAGATTTTTGAAATTCATACATGCAATTATTTTTCTAACCAAATTAGTAAATATAAACTGTACCATGTAAATTTATGTTTGCACACATAGTGATCAAAAAGTCCAGTTGTAAATATAATATATGTAGAATGACCTTTGAGGTACAGAAACAATTGAGTTCACTTCTGCTGGACAATCAATGAATCACTTCCATAATACAACGCTTATATATCTATGAGTACTGTAGAAATACATGTTAAGCAAATTGAAACAAATAAATTCATCAAAAACTACATGCCCATTGGTCAAAGACCACCAAGGGATAACTGATGCAGTTAAAAAAAAACAAAACACCAACAAAAAACAAACAAACAAAAAACCCCAAACGAGCAAAGATCTAACAATTAAACAGAAATCAACTGCATATTTAGAGCACATTTTATGCCTTCTGATTTATGAAGGAAACTCTAAGATCTTCTGAATTTATTTTGCTTAATTCATTATCTTCCTTTTCTAATAGGGAAAGAAATATGAAGTTGCTTGAACTGACTGTTTACTTGAATTTACAATTTCACAATATCTCTGTAGATTTCTCAAATGACTGAAATAATTTCTTTCAACTATATTACATTATTTTGTCTTAAAATGACATGAAGTATTTTCATGTTTTGGGGAAAAGGGAGAGATCTATTTTCCACAAGAGAAAAATTTGCTTGTTTCATACACAATGAAAGGCAACGATGAATAGATTATTCAGAAAACAGCAAAACCACAATAAGTGAAATTGCAAGATTCTGTTGCAAGGGCACCTTGATAAAAATTTTTTCTTCCTTTCCCATAATTGTTTCCTTTCTGGATGATGAGAAATTATTTTTGCCAAAGGTTTTGCTTCCCTCTGTTGTATTCAAAAGAACTAATAAATTTATGGAATAAATGTGGTTGCATTTTCTTGTTTTTATCCTTGCTATCATATAAAACCTTTTTATGAAACAATTGGTTTCTAGAGAGACCTTTAACTCACCAGACAAAAACAGGTAGTTAACAGATGAAAAGGTCAAGTTGCAAGATCTTTCTTTTCAACAGAGACCCCTGGAAGTTACTTAGTTTACCAAGCAAAGAATCATTCTGAATCTCTTGATTCTAGATGAGAACGTCTCTTTTTACATAAGAGTAGGGCTGGCTTTACAGTTATTGCAATTGGCATAGACATTCACAGATTTACTCTTGTTTGAAGAGGTCATCTTTTCTTACTAACCTCTCCTTGGTTTATTCAGTTTAGTGTTGTCATAGGAGCACCTGATCTGGCATTCAACAGAAGCAGTGGAGTCAGAATAAGCATCGAAAAAAAAGACTTTTCTTAAAGCAGAAAACAAAAACTTTCTCCCTGGGGCAGATGCAATTCTGAAGGTTCCTTCCTTTCTTTTTCACTCCATCTTCTTCCAATTTATGAAGAATATCAAATAAATGATTAAAATATTAAATTCAGATAATTCCAGCCAAAAAGGATGCAAAGCCTAAATTCAACAATTGGTTTTATTTTTTTAATGTTTTTGTTCACCAACTTGATGACTAGTTTATCTACTCAAAATTCAAAAATAATAAGTTACATTGTAGTTCAGCTAGAGGGAATAGGCTTACTGTCATAATTATTGAACTGATTCTTATGTATAGTAGGGCAGATTTCATTATGATGACAGTCACCTCTCACCAAATGTTTCAATGCAGATAGTAGAATAGATATTCCTCAGACTATGCTGCCACTCTGTCTTCCCTGATATAATGCAATCAGTATCAGTGTTTAAGTTTCTTTTGTTTCTTCTTGTTTCCCTAAGGATTCTCTGTCTGCAGCACTCACATTTAATGTTTATACATTTTTCTCTGCTTGGATACCTGGTATCCATTTTAGAATAATGGATCTCTTGTAATCAACTCACATCAGACCACCCACACAGCTCTTTCTCCTTAAAGCTGCATCGTCCTGATTGTCTATTATCAGTTTGGTTAGAACTCTCCAGCCTGGATTTTTTTAAATGAACTATCATATATCCAGATTATTATTAACTTTCATTTAGATGATATTTTCATACCTTTACATTTTACTAAAGTAGTATGCTTAAATAACAGTTATGTGTGTATTTGGAGCTAATTTGTCTTCTAATTTGCTAATTTATACCTAAAGAATCTTGAAAAGGAGGTAGTATATACAAGATTGTTTCTGACCTTATATGTACCTTACAATAGGCAAAGATTTGTTCATGCCTAATGAAAACCACTTAGAGTGAACTATAATTTGCATTGATGTCATTTGCAAGCAAATGTTCCATTTCCACAATAATTTGAGGGAACTTCCATGCAGTTCTAATGCATTTACAAATTATATGTGTTCCAAAACATTTCATGTGATTATATTCTTACAGACTTGCCTTAATGCTTGCGATTGCATGACAGAGACACTTCTGAAAACATATTTTGAAGCTCAATTTGCATGGCTTGCAATCTCCAGATTCTAACTTTTTCACCAGTGGTCTAATCCGTTTAAAGCCTCTGATGACAATGCTTGGTCTAGCTTAATTTGAAAACCTCACCAAACTGGTGATATATGGTCTTTTCTTCACAATATTTAGCAGTGGGCAGACAAATGAAAAGCAAGTCTGAGGTATGGACATCATCTATCTACAGTCTGCACCTCTGTCCCTCTCCAAATATGTATAAATAAGGAATAAATGGCTGTGGTATCATATATTGGATTAATGCCAGTGGTGGTGCAAGTGAATGTGGATTTGTGATTAGTTCTCCAGTGACAAAGACCATTGAGTTGACAAATGTGTTACCTAATTGAGATTGCTTTATTATTAAGTACATTATTTATTATATTGTAATTCAATTGATCCTAGATCTTCGAAAGGCCTCATTCTGTTAAATCCTGTCTTCATTTATAGTGGCATTTAAGTCAAAAGTAGAGTTGGAAGCTGAATTTTTTCATTTCAAAAGAGACTTAAAATAATTTTCTCTTATTCTTGAGAAAAACAAACAATCAAATCAGAATGTCCATTGTGATAAAATTCTTACATACTCTCTCTCTCTTTAATTTTTCCAGGAAAAAACAAAAAGAAAAAAAAAGCAAAGTTTTTGTTCTAGACAAAATTTTCTTTTAGAAATATAGCCACCATTTATTTGTTTATCTTGAAAAAACCAAACAACTTTTAAAGGAACTTAAACGGGCTTTTAAATATTTGATTTGGTTTTCTGTCCTTCTGTTTTTATTGAGGGAATATAGTACTAGACATGTCATTTTAGATGGAGAAATATTTTTTTCTAATAGAAGTGAAAAAGGACAAGTATTTTATTGTGCACTTCAATGTATGCAGTGTATAGCAAATATTGTTGGAATAAATATTGTATTTTGTATGTAATGTGCCGTGTACACTGATTGCTCAGAAAGAATAATGGATGGGAATTAGTTCATTAAAAGTAATCAGAGGTCAAAGTATAAAAAATCCATGGAACTATAGGATTACAAAGAAATAGAAACATGAAAATAAAAATAAAATAATATGTGACAAATATGAGTGAGAATGACAAAGACAACAATGATATTGCTAGAGGCTGCAAAAAAAATGTGGTAGATATTTTCTTTGTGCAGTACATACAGCAGTCTTTTGGGATACCATAATAAAATAAAATAAGCAGTCATGAGAAAGTTTATGACTCCATGTGCATATTTTCAGCAGGTAGAGAAACTCCATAGATCATTAATCAGTCATTAATGGAATAGAATGAAATATCTTCATTTAACAGATGCCAGAATAGATGAGGGAAGAAGTCCTCTCTGATGACTCAGCTAAGTATCATTGCTTTGATTCTTCCGAGTACATCTTATATCCTTCAAGGCTTATTAACTGCCTCATCATGAGCTGAAACAGTTTCTAATACTATAGCATGATTTGTGCTGCCTGAAACACAACTTTAAACTCTGATGTCCATTGAAATGTGCATTAAAATGGAACTAGAACTCAATGAACCCCTTGAGAGTCTTTTCATTGGTTTCTGCATTCAAACTGGATATGTGCTTATCTCTGCATATGAACAGAGACTATGCTCTTGCAATAGCATCATTACCATAAAGGAAGCATGCCTCAGAAGTTAGATAATAAGTTTAGGCTTCAATTGCTACAAATTCCACTCCTGACTTTTCCATTACATTTCTGTGTTACTTGGAATTTTTTCTAGCAAAGGAGATGGTGACTCAGTCCTGCACACCATCATTACTGTTTCTGGAGCTCCATAGCTGATTTACAGGCCCACAAACTTTTCTCAGTGGCAAAATTGACATGGTCTGTACATTTATGTCTGCACTATCTCAGGTTAAAACCCAGCTCGAAGAGGAAGTGTCTGAGTTATTGCCTGAGAACTACTGGACATATTTTCAGAGGAAAATGGCCAAGTTAGACAGAGTCCTGGTCATACCAGTAGTGCATTTGAAATACAACAGTCCTTGTAACATATTCAAAATGAGACCATTTCCATCATACAGAAAATGTACCTTCCTGTTGCATTACTACACAATAGACATTCGTATTCATACCCTCTGGACTGATGTGAGTATAGTTGGAGGGGTAGGTGCATTTGAATAACATAAGAGGTGCACTTCAAAATGTTTTTGTGAATATACTTTGTATCAAGAGTTGGGAGTACAAGTTTACTCTTTTTTTTTTCATGTTGCTTTTTGGTTCAAATAAGTATGTGGATAATTGTCCCATATTCTAGCTTTTCCAACTCCATCCCCTAACTCCACCTGAGCATTGAGTAAGTAACCATAATATTTCTGACACTGTGGTTGGACATGGTCCAGACACCTCAGTCTTATATCAGTTTTGGTAACTTATTACTGTACAGGCATTGACTTCAGAAACATTTGTTAATGTGAGGCAGTGAAATGGAAGCTAAATTTAGTATACTTGAAAACCCTAACAACTAAGTGTTAAGGTGAGCCTGCGAGAAATACAGGTATAAATTTTGGTATCTCTAATTAATTTTAAGGCACTCTATTCACACAGAGCTCTGAAAATTAATTTTCAAGATGCTCAGTTTACATTTATTGAAAAAAAAAAGCAAGCAGATAAATAGATAAAGTAACTTCGTTGTTCTACTGAAAGTTGTCTATCTAGTCAAAACTCAATAGTGACATATAAGCCCATCTGAAAATAAAAACCAAAAATAATTTATACATATAACATATAAGCAAGTCACCAAGGGTTAACTGGAGTGTCTCTACAACACCTAAATTGAGCCATTTTAGTTTCTACTGCCAGATGCATTCTTATCACAACTATCATTTTTAAAGCAAGGAAGAAATCCAGTTTCAATACATCTGACAGGAAAATACATTTACTGTAATAGAGTAGTTGGTGAAATATAGTTCAAAGTGAAGCTTGCACTTTAGCTGATTTACCAATAATTATAAAATTCCTGTTTAGTATAAGATGTGGACTGACTGCATCCCCTGAGTACTTGGTTATTTAAAAAAAAATGCAGGTTTTTCATATCCATCATAGTTTTGACAGCCTAGCTAGAGATTAATGAAAGGTTCACATAGAGCACTATGTTTTCAAGCAGCAAAACACAGAACAGCAATTATGGAATATATCAACTAACTTTTGTAATAGCAACCATGTTCCACATGATCTTCCTTGCTCGTTACTTAAACATTCAGAGCAGTTTATAAAAGAACAGAGTAGATTATTTATGCTTGGTTATGCCATGGTCTCATTTCCTTTCAAATCACTTGATTCTTTTCATTCATTTCAATGTGATTTAAATGGTACCTTTAATAATAGAGGTGACTAATGTGATCACCTTTGTGGTCAGTGATTTTTATTCTTCCTCAGCTCGTAGTTACAAATGCTTTCATAATTAAATTGACTGGAATGTCAGAAGCAACATATATAATAAACCAGTATGAAGTGAAAACCAGCCAAAAAAGAATTCTCAAGGTTTCTTCAAGTGCTGCAGGTTTTTTCTCCTTTTTTTCCCTATCTCACAGTCTTCACCCAGTCAATTCTTCTGGCTCCTCACCTCCACCTACATGTGAACTCATGTCATCCTTTAGGAACAGCTCATTTTCACCCTAGCAGTGAGTAAAGGTGATACAGACCTGAAAATCAAGAAATTAGTCTTATTTTTAAGTACAGCTTTCAGAGGTGTTCTGAACTCAGTTTTTGTTTTGTGGTGGACAAATATAGTCTTTCAGTTTAGTTTTATACTGATCAGGCAGCTGGGTTTAGTGAAACTCAGTCCAAAGTTTCTTACTTTCCTCAGTCAGTAGAGAAGGGAAACATCAGAATTTCAGTTCTAGGAACTATTCTCAAACCCTGATGCTGTTTTCTTCTTCCTCTTATAAAGTAAAAAGTGTAATGAACCATCTTTAAAAGCATGTTTGTCCAGCTTCTACTCCTGATGCCAGACCAAATATTGATACTTTCAATATGGGAGATCTCATTTTCCTTTTCTTGTTTTATATTTTTTTTAACTCTTCAACTGCTTAATATCATCTTGAAAGACATTTTTGATTTACCTTTCCTTACACTTTTGCTACTTTTTTATTTATGGTATTTTTCAAGAGACTTCCTTTTCCAATTTCTAATATGGCCTCACATCACAGAATCTCAGTGGAAGAGTTTTTGCATCAAATATTTCAAAACATAAAAGTTCAGGAATAGAAAACTATCTATGATTTCAGTTTGAGCTCCATTTTGCTGAAAAAATATTGAAATCTTTATTTCTGAGTCTTTTTTTTTAAATTGCTTCTCTTAACACCTACATTTTTCTTAGAACTTTTAGAGATCAGAGAATTTTCAGCTATAAAATAATCCCATTATAAAATGTATTATTCCATTTACAGAATTTATGATCTTTCTTTACTGTTCTTTGCTAAGATAAAGCCAAAATAATATGCTTTGATTATCAGTACTGCTCTCCCCTCCACTTCCCATTAAAACCTTTTCCTAAACAGATCAACATTTCATGCTTTGTATTTTCCACTTTGTGGTACATTCAATCATTCATCTGGTCACTCCCTCTGTACATATAGAGTCACTCTATACATATACAACTGAATATTGTGGTTTGTCAGCTGAATTTCTCCCTCAATTTTGTTGAAGTACTGACTAGAAAATCTAAACATCCAACATGCATCTAGACTTCTAAACATAGATAGATGTCTTAATATTAAACTTTACCTCAGCCCAAGGGCTTGTGAATAAGTGTTTAAGATTGTTTGAGCTGCCAGTTTGAAAGTCAGTGCAGACACTCTCCACAAGCAGCAAACAGGAATCATGCAGGAATATTTCCAACTGAAGCAACACTTCCAGCAGCTGGAAGATATGCAGTAAACCCAGAGCATATCAGAGGTCACAGAGCATCTATATGCAGAATACTGTGTCAAGTCCCTTGTCAGTACAATCACTTGGGCCAGTTCAGCTGCCTAAACTTGTGTCTCTAGCCATTTAAAATTGTCCAAGTTATCTCATCTGGCTTCCATCTGCCGGCACAAAAAAGTACAGATGTCCATAGGTATTCAGCCTTCTTTATCCTCATAACTGAGAACCAGCTCATTCCTCTGACATGTGGCATAGTGAAGAAATGGAAGACTTCACTCAGGCAACCATTACTTCAAAAGCAGACTCACGCAAGGTGGTGCAGACACCCTTTTCCTTTACTAAATTGACTAAATTACATTTTTAAAAAATAAATCTTCTTGAAGGATTGAAGCAGCCTTCAACTTCCTTATTTAAAGAGTCTGATAACAATACAACATTGATCCTGAATGCTCAGAGCCCCATTGTGGTTATTACCTGACACTTTTTTGTTCAGGACTCATACAGACCACATCCTTTCTATCATCCTATACATTGGGTAGGACAAGACATTGAATGCACATGTGTTTAGCATTAATTCCCTATCTAGCAGTGCTTCGTAATCCCTCAGTTCTCACACTGAATAAAACCACTGTACTATTTTCAGATCCTTGTGTACAATATCAATTTGTGGTTGTTGTAAAATGGTCTGAATTTATATCCAGAAGAGATAAGTGAAACTGAAAAGCGTTACCCTATATGGAAGACTCTAAGGCACTTTTTTGAATGTCATAGATTTTTCCGTTATAATTCTTTAACATCTGCAAAGTGGGTTTTCAGCTGTGACCGGAATACACATTCTGTCTGCTGAGGCCCTAATTTCATTTGTGTACACACCACTATTTAATGTGTTCATGTGTGCATGCATACTTACATATTCATGCCTCTGAGTATATATCTAAACGTATATTTGGATGTTTAAAAAGCAGCAAATAACTATGGATATAAATACACAGACAGTGAATTTAGTATTTGATCATGAAATACTCAAAGCTTTAATGAACACCATTAGCAACTGCCTGAGATGTCAGCTTTTATTGTAATGAGTAAAATCATATTCTTCACACAGTTAAAGAAAAAAAAAACTCTTAAATTGTGCAATCTGCTATTTCAGCTGTCATAACATAAGGAAAAAAACCTTGTGAACTAAAACCAGAAAACCAACCAAAAGACCAAGACAACTTCTTTTTAGAGTTAGCATATTTTAATCTAATGCTATGACTTCTCTGAGGAAAGGGGAAATAGATGGCTAATGATTTTTAAGCCTTGGAGTTAATAATGCTGGTAATCACTAGAGAGGAAATTACATCATTTACTGCATAGCCAAAGTGCAGCAAAGTTGTGATACAACCTAGTATTAATAGACTCAATTTTATTTCCCAGATCCACCAATAAGAGAAGAGGTAATAACTCAAAAAACAAATACTGACACCATGATTCAATGATGGGGGTCAAATTCCAAGTGACAGTGGGTAAACCAGTTTTTGCAGAAATATACATATATATATATGCAATGCATGTATATACAATATACAGAACCAGAGCCAAATATATATTTTGCTTACATTTCCAGTGGGTTGTCCTTGGCTAGCAGCCAGACTCAGAGTCAGTTGCTCACTGACTCCCTCTCCATCTTTGGCAGGGCACTAGAGAATATAGAGAACAGAAATAAAAAAGTTCATGGATTTAGATAAAAAGCAGAGTTTGTTTTGTGGCCTCTGCCATAGTCAAAAGATACTTGATTTGGGGAAAATTAATACATTGACAAATAAAATAAATAGCTATTGACAGGAAACTAAAATGGGGAGGTTGCAGGCAGTAGACAGTCACTTCTTTCTGCCACAACTTATTCATCACTTTTTTCCCCTGCTCCACTGTGAGCTTTCCTCAGTCTTCAGTATGTATCTGCCCAGGTATGTGTTCTTCCAAGGACTGCCTTCCCTTCCATTGAGAATTGCCACTAGTATAAATAGGTATAGGCCTAATATTTTAATTTTGTAGTGGAATATTTCTGTTGAAAATTATGATTAGTACTTATTCCTGCTTAGATCATAAAAAACTACTGAGAGTAAGGGTTCCAGAGGTCACAGCTTCTCATACACAAACCATCACTGCAGGAGCGCAGCTCAGTACACTTCATTGGTTAGTGCTTGGTTTATCATATGTAAAATAGAGTTGTCAGCAAATCAGGAAAACAAAATTTACTATTAGCTACTTTTATGGTCCACCTGCAGTTATGTTACGTGAATACAGTAGTTGTCTTAACAATTAAAAATTACATAAGAACCATAGGGAGAAAAAATTCAATATGTAATTATATTTTCTAGGAAATATTTTCATAAGGGCATAAAATTGACAAGTAATTCTAATATAAAATGAAAGGGCACAGCTCTGGTGAATATTACAGTCATCATAATAAAACATCTTCCTAACAAGGGATTTTAGTCTAAATATTAGACTATTAGGCTAATATTTAAAATATTAGCACAGAATATATTGCTACCTGATTTTTGGTTTTGATTATTTGTGTTATATAGACCATAACATAGATATGTTCATGAGGGCCTTATGTGTGTTGTAGAAGCTGTTCCTTTCTGCATAAACTGTAGTATAACTTGCTTTAGTCAGAAGCAGACTAGGCTCACTTGTCTAATGGCAGCAATAACCGGTATAAAGGCAACTAAGTTATACCAATTTCTTAATCCTTTTACTTCTAAACTTGGCTTTGATGTCTCCTCACTATCACTGATAAACACTCTGAAAAGTAGAGGGTTTTTTTGAATAAAAGATTCTCAGTAAATTGGTACAGACGGCTCTATCAGAACCTAATTATGACTGTGGAGCCAGAAAATAGATTGCATTTCCCATACATTATTAATGCTCTTCAAATCCTCATTTGTCATGTTCAAGGTTATGTAGAGATGACATTCAAAGAACCCAAACTTCTTGCTAAACTCATTTTGACAACATAAGTCCTTTATAACAACACCTTCTTATGCTCTTGGATAATATTAAAACTGTAACACCATTCTCATGGAATTGTACAGAAACCATAAGGTTGTAATGAAATTATTGATGATGAAAATTAAGTTCAGCACCACAAGAAATAATTTCATTAGCAGGTTTTCACATATAATAGTTAAGAAAATGTGTATATAAGTAAATAACTAGTTTTGTACTACAAGGACATATAGGCAGTTAGGCACATTAAGACCTGTAATTAATACAGAGGACTAGAAGGTGATACAAAATATTATTAGTGAATGAATATTGATTTTGCACACTTTTATTGGAAGAAAACACAGTTAAGGTTGTAACCATAAAATATACGTGTGATTTTTGACACTAGAAGTACAGAGGACAGTTTACAAAAACCTAAAGCTAGTTGTACTGACTTATTTATTCTGAGTACTTCTAAAGAACTAAGATAAGATCTGTATGAGTAAAATAAGTCTTAGACTTTCAATATTCTGGCACTCCAAAAATAACTTTGAATACAGAAGTCAAATGAAATGATGTGAAATTTCCATAGTATCCAGCTTCAATTTAGTTTGCATTAAATAATATTGAAGTCTGTGATGATTCAGAGTTTTTCTTATATCTTGGTATTTCAGTACAGGAAGGTATTCTGTTTTATTTCATCTTAAGTAAACAACAATTCCTAATGGAAAAAAGTGAGTGTTCACAGTTATCTGTGGAAAGAGATGAAAAAAAAATAAAATGTATTATGAATGCAGTAGATATCTAAAACATCTGAAAAGTATAAAGCTTTGTCCATTCTATTCACCACTGTTTATACTTGCTGAAGTTATAAACCACTTGATAGAAGAAAAACTGTGTAGTAAATTAGGTAGTGGCATGTAGTTGTTGGTCACTTACCATAGCTATCCCAGGAACAGCTCCTTAAACTTTTATCGTACCTTATCATGTTGAACCATCTTATCATACTTTACAATATTACATTAAAATTGAAGACTAATCCATTTTACAGATTTACTGTTCAGATAAAATGAGATAAAATCCAACAGACCAAATTCAGCATGCACACAACTTACACCTTCTCTGGACAATTACAATAGGTCATTACTACTCCAGCGAAATCCAGTACATATTATATTTATATCTAAAAAAGGCAAGGGAAAATTTAAAATCTCTAAAAAAAGAGACATTTCTTCATCTGTATTTTTCAATAATCTCTTTGACATTGCATCAGATACTTGGATTTGAGTAAGACCATATTATTATCATTATTCTCTTTTATCATAATTTTCCATCTTCTTCATCTTGCCAACAAGCTGTTAGTCTTCCAACATGTGTGTGTGTTTTAAGAAGACAGTAGGACACCGTACTTTGTTAATCTAAACATGATGTGGAAGTAAACAACATATATATAACTTTCTCATGATATTGAGGAAGAGTTTCCTAAGAATTAAGCCTCTGTTTAACAAATAAAATATCTTGAACAGTTAGGAAACATAAAACTGAATAAAAACATTTGTCTTTTGTGAATGTGTACAGAATAACATTGAAAAATTTGTTTAAGCAAAGAGACTTTGATTCTCATGTCAGTAGACAAAATTAGATAAAATAAAAATGGATTTTATCATATAAAGTAACAACAAAAACTTATTAAAAAGAGTACATATAGAAAGAAAATTGACTTACAAAGATGCATGTGACCAAAGAACTAGGAATAAATTTGATACCAAAAAACATAGGAGCCGAAGATATTTAGTCTAACACAAAGAGCTAACTGCTGTCTAAATTTTAGATGTTCAAATGAGTGCTGAAATATACATTGACTAGGAAAGCATGACCATTCATATTCTCCAGAGGTATGTTGAGTACATCTATGTGGACACCACAAGCTCTGACCTTAAGTTTAGTGATTGTTTGGCAAGACCTTTTGGACTGAAATAAGTGAGCATGTTCCTGCAGACTTTACAGACTTGGATCATGGTTCTTGTAATTCAATATCTGCTTGGAGCACTTGCATAATGAGGCTTTGTCACTAGTGATAATACTTAAATAGATAATTTGCAGGACTTTTTTTTTTTTTTAAATGGTCATTTTAGTACATGTTAGACACCAGATCATTTATTACTGGGTCAGAACCACCTTGTGAAGATGCATTTCTGAGTGTGTGTGTGTGCGTGTGTGTGTGTGTGTGTGTTTTGGGGTGGGGGGGAGGAGTGCAGTACCCAGCCTTTAGCAGTGTCCACATGGTCAGCCAAGACAGCCACTGGAGTCAGCAGCCACGGCATGAAGGCTGCATGGGGCACCTGTCAGTCACAAAGGTCCACCTGGTAACCCATCCACACCCTCTGGAGCCCGTGATTACCTGTGGCACTCCTCTCTTTGGCTAAGGGGACAGGGAGTGGTCAGTGAAACAAAGGTCCCACCTGGAGGTGATGGCCACAGTGACCAAAGTCTACGAAAAGATAAAAAGGCACACAGAAATTCTCAATTTTGGCCCTGGCCTGTTCTTCTCAAAGCTGTCAACATGTGACATTCTGAGTGGTAACTATATTTTTTCTTTGATCTTTTTCTCTCTTTATTCTTTCTTGTCTTAAACTCTCTTCCTTTATTCTTTTCTTTCTCTTGTAGGTAACCTAAACACCTCTTTTCTGTGCTTAACTTAAGTTGCAAATCCATAACAAGTTGCACGGAGTTTGCGCTTGCTGAGTGTAATAAAGGTTCTCTACAGCAATGCTTGTTAGTTCTGGTAATCTGTTGTAATGTTTCTGTGAAATTGCATATTATCTTTGTAAAACCCTTTTTGCCAAAATGCCTATTTTCTCACCAAATTAAAAGAAATCTCTGAGAGAAAAATGTGCAGTTTTATTCCAGACACGAATTAAAGGTACCAGAGAACCAATGGCTTTACAAGGGTTTGTGTGGGTGAAAACTCTGGAAGCCTGACATTAAAATGTACACCTGGTAAAGCCTGGGCCTTCTGGACTGGGTTGTAACAGTGCACTTTAGCTTTCTTATTTCCTGACAATACTACAGTGCAACTGATTCCTTGTTATATATGCTATCTTTTCATTTTCTCTTTAGTCTCCGTGAATTTATAAATATAAAGATTTGCTCCTCTTCACCAATAAAATCAAACATTTGTATTTTCACAAGGAATCACTTTTGGAATCTTTTAAAGGTACTTTCCAAGCAAATGCATGCTCACTTCCATTGAAGAAGTTCTCATACATTTCTTTTTCTCTCAGATATTTTCAAGCTTTGTTCCTTTACAAATTCCTGAGAAAAAAGTTTCACACCTTGGTATCTATAAAAGAACAAAAAATAAATGCAACCTACAAATTGCAAACATATTTAATATATAATTCAGAAAATCTTTAGTGACTGTATTTGCCACATAGCCTGGATACCTAATCTTCTAGTTATAACTTAGCTAGTGCATGACTATTATAATTTTTAATTTTCCCACATAGATTGTTCTGTTCATATATCTAATCAAAGCGATTGTCCTTCCCTGAATTCCTGTAATTCCTGATGTCATCTGAACAATAAGGTGCCCAGAACTGCATAAACATTCTGCCTGGCTGGCCACATATAGCCATACGGAAAGAGATTTTCATTCCTTTGGCCCCTGATTTGATTGGTTTATATACTATAGAAGCTAAAATTGCCTGGTTTGAATCTCTTCCTCCATCACATTACATTTGCGGATAAGCAGCTAAAAGCTCCATTGTTTCTAATACTGTCCATTTAGAATAGTTATTCCCACTGTGTTACTGTATTCCAAGGACTCTATGAATAACTCCTTTGATTTGTTAACCCCCATGGGTGCTTGTATGCAGGTTTGCAGGCTGAAGGTACTTTAATTGTTTCCTTTCTACAATTAACTTCTTAGTTTTTCAGATGTTTCTGTATTTTCTATATTTCTCATTCCTCATTAGTGTTGGTTTTTGCTTTTATTTTTTGGTGGGTTGTTTTTTGTTAGGTTGTTTGTTTTTTATTTTTTTCAATAAGTCTTAATTTAGTATAATCTGAAATTAATGCACTCTTTGTTTTTTCTTTTTCAGTTCATTAATAAAAATAGATAATGATTTTTTCATTCCATTCAAGCATAAACAACAGAAACAATCAATATTGAAATTACATTGAAATTTAGAATCCTTATTGTAAAGATTCATTTGAAGCTCTAAATGTTTGAGGTAAAAAAAAGAAATATTTAGCAAACTTTAATTAATTAAACAGTGTATTTTGAATATAAAATGATGTAATAGGTCTGACAATTTTTAAAGGAGTTGTAACTGCTTCTTTTCATTTCAGATCTCAAAGAGATAGTGATTAAAGCTCATACATATTTTACCTCCCCATATGGTTTGCCATCAGTGTAGCTCCACACCGAAGGAAAGTAGCACAAGGTGAGAGTATAAATTAGTTGTTACAAACCAGATGGACATGGGTTTTGAAGTCCTTTAATATTTGTAAGTTAGTTCCTTCAACTCCTGGTCAATCAAGAGTCAGGCATAGTGCCATTCCAGTCTCTCAAGCAGTTCATTCCAAGAGCTAAAATGAGACCCTTTATGGGCTTGACACATCAGTGATGTGTTATTTGTGGAGTCAACATAGAAACAATCTTCCTGTTAGACTCTTTCCTGAAAGCCTTCATCATGTTAGAACATATGGGCCCAACTAATGGATTTTGCGACCCACTACTTGGTCTCCATCAGCAGTTGTTTTTTTTCTACAGAAGAGCAAGACCTGGGAAGCTATATTTTTCTACTTTATGGTCTCTAAGTCTCCAATTGTTTTTTAACAGGAAATTCCTGCTTCTGTCTTTCTTTTACATGAACTTATCTTTCTTTTTGCTCCAGAGTCTTTGTAAATTTCCCAGCACTTGTCAAGGAATTGCATGTCTGCTCCAGCTTCTGAAAAACAGCCTCCTTCTTGTTTTGAATTGGGATCTGACTAATTTGATAGTCTGAGCTTTCTAATACCTGCAGCATAAGATGCAGTGAACAGTTATTACCTGTGCACAGTCTTGACACCATTCATAAATTTGTAGGGCTCTATTATATCTTTCTTTAGTTACCACTTCTCCCACACTCAAGAGCTCTGGATTATTTGTATTCTTACTCATATTGATGCCACTTACACTGTCAAAATTTCCTTGTTGCTATTTCTGATTTTTATTTTTTAACTCTAACAATATTTTTGAGATGACAGACCAAAAACTGAAGACAGTATTCAAGATGTGGCTGAATTTTATATTTATTCAGTGAAAGAATGATTTTTGTCTGTAATCCCACCATCTGGTTAGCTTTCCCGCTTGCTGCTGAACTTCGAGCCTTGCAGAATTGTCACAATTCAAGATCCTGTTCCTGATAGGGAATAGTCTGTTCGGAGGTAATTTGCTTAAATTTTGATTTCTCTTGTACATATTTGTGTACTGTGTTTCTGTGTAATGTACTTCACGTTATCTACATGGAGTTTAATTTGAAATTTTATTTCCACTTTTTTTCCTTTTGAACATTCCTAGTGAAATAGGTGTGCAATCCTATACTTTATAAGTTACACAGTTTCCTTACATACTCCAGTTTTTTTGGCAAAGAACCAGAAAGTAATGGGAAAACCCATTTTGAGTAAAAATGAATGAAATGTTACAACCTCTACCTTCTGCCCCAGGAGGTGTTCCCTGAGTCTTCCTTTTCCTGGACTGAGTCAAATCCTACATTAAGCCTTTGGAGAAAGTATTACAGAAGTCTGCAGTGTCACCCAGTTTTCTTTCTTTTTTCACCTTGACATTATTTACCATTAATTAATGTCACTAGCAGACTCCTAAAAGTACACGTTAGTATTTAATGCAAATACTCAAAAAGACTAACAAAATTTCAGAAATGGTCAGGATAAACACATTGCCTTTAGTAACATAGTTTTTAGATTGATGCTGTCTACTGCACAATTCTAGTGCTAAGTTTGTGTCACTGCATTAGATTTTTACAGATATTTACACTGCCTTCCTCTAGCCAAAACCACAAACACACACACTTATTCTGAAAAGAAAAAAGGAAAGTGTGTTCACATAGAAATTTGCTAGAGCATTGTCTCCCTATGAATCCATGCATTATTTGATGAATTTTAAACTAGGCCATTACAGTCAGGTCCGGTGTAGAGCTCTTTAGCTTATGGTTGGAAGGGAGATGAAGCCAGCTGGGTGTGTTCTTGTGTCCATCTACAGGATGCTTGCCAAATGTCAACTGTCATATAATGGATGTATTTTGGGGTAGGATAGTGAGGGGGAATGCAGACTCATCCGAGGTCTTTGTAACAGGGAAACATGGACCCTGGGGTGTCCATATGCCATATGTCCATTTTCTCTGTGTCTGTTCCACTGAAACATAACAAAAATAGAGACTGAGTGATATCAGATTTTGTCTCAAAATACAGGTGCTGGCCTAGCCTCAAAAAGGAAGTACACAACTTTCACATAAGGAATACACTGATACAAAATTGAAAACATATCTATGTTATATTTTATCTTTGATTTTATATACCATATGTTATCATAGTATTTAACTATATTAAATGAATAGCACAAATACTGAATAGATAATTAAAATACTCAGTAATATAGTAATTCAGAAATAATTCAGTGTGCTTACAATGTTTGTTCATTGAGGGATATATTTTTAGAATACATTTGGGATACATATTGAAAAAATTTCAGCAATGTTTCTGTCCTTGAATAAAGGATATATATCACTCTATATCACAAAAGAGGTGAAAAACATTTAGTATCTTCCAGTTAAAACTCACCTTTCTCAGTTTCAAGGACATCCGCAAGTTTCAACATTATTCTGTAGTAGAAGGAGATCCTTCTCTATTTGGATTCTGCTGCAGATGATCAGTGACTAAATTTTAATGACATATTCCCTCTTCTCCTCATAGTTTTTGGTGATAAATCATTGCTGCTGAATTTTCTGTTGTACATTGTTTGGTACAAGACAATATCGTTCACAGATCCTGCCCTCATTATTTGCAAAGCAGGAATCACAGGCTTCTTTGAAGTTGTGCATTATTCACCTTTTTCTACAATTCTTTTCCTCATACAACTACAGTGTTTGATACTAATTTAATTTAGCATGATATGTTGCCATGTAATGTTTAGCCTGTATGAATATTTAAGACACATAAAAGAGACTCACAGTGACATGGGGATGACTTACAAAACAAAGAACATCAAAGAAGTAGTTGAGGAATTATTTTGCTATTGTACTCAGTCTTCTCTCTTCTAAGATGGGAAGGTGATCTGCAGTTGTGATGCCTTCTCCCTTTTACATGTTCCTGACCTTCTTAAGCAAAAAGAGCATGGCTGTGAAACTCAGATCCTTATGATTAACTACCAATGACATACAAATTTACTGTGTTTTTTACATACATATGCCCACCTAAAGACAGGCACACATATACATAAATGCCTGTATTTCAGCCTTGAGAAGTTAACAAAATTTAGTATGCTTCAAGGGTTTTTAAGGACTTCAGAATGATATCTTGTCATCAAACATTAACATAGGTGAATGCTGAGGAAATGAAAAAAGACTTACCATCACTGACAGAAAGCCAGTACAGTGACATAAGGCAGTAATTTCATTTATCCTTTCTCTGCTTGGCTTTTCTCATCTTCAAGAGTTGTTTAGCTGGGGTAAGACCACTGACTTCTAATTTGAAGGGCTACATTCCACTGAAAATGCTTATCTTTTCAGTTTGCCCAGGGCATTTAGAAGAGGAAACTTTTCCTCGTGAAGCAGTTCAGGGAAAGGTTCTTGCTCTCATTTCAACATGTTTGTGGGATGAAGAGCAGATTGATGTGGCCCATCATATTGGACATATACTGAGTGAAAAGATAGTGAATACAGCAGGTTGTGAAGGAAAGAAATGTGATGACAAAGCAAGAGACTAAGTGGAAGAATTCCAATATACAACATTTCAAATCAATTTTTTTGAAAAGTATTCGTGGTTTAGTGCTGTATGTATTGGTTAGATTGTGCTTCATTTGCTTAAGTGCAAGTGAAGTGTCACAGCCATTATCCATCCAAATAAGTTCTCCTTCAGATTTTCATAGTATCTCTTACTTTGTAACTCTTGCAGTAGAATCTATTTCAATAATAGTATTGCTTTTATTACTTGGCTATGTATGTGACTCCTGTTACACTGAACATTACTTAAATTAAGTGCCTTTTGTGTAATGCCTTGCATGTATTAGTTTTTTGCTTCTGGAGAGTTTTATAGCTTCTATAGATTGTCATAGTATAATATACATTAAACTGGATAAAAAAGATAGAATCTATGACTCGTATTCTAAGTGGCTTGAATGACTCAATCAGCATTTTATCTCAGTGATTTCCACTTTCTAAGAGGCAAGTTTATAAAAAACTGGATTATTTGAATGATACTAAGAAATAAGCAGAATAATTAATCACACAAGACTTTTGTTTCTTTAAACTCCATTATTGTAAAATTTTCATTGACTTTTCTTGTCACATGTCACCCACTGCTGGATTGATAATATTACATGTGATAAAACAGCTAAAGAAGGTATTTTTTATTTTTTCTGTGAACTCTGCACAGAGGTAAATCTAAAGATTATCTTGGAGTAACTTAGAAAGCTGGAGAAACTGATTTAGCTCTCTAAAAGATGAGAGGTCATGGGAAGATTTCAAACATGTTCTGTTTCATTCCAGCAAAGATCAAGGCACCTGAGAAGAGCCTCACAGAAACTTTTTTGTACTTCCACTATAAACAGCAGAATAAAAAATGACACCTTATCTCCTTCTTCAGGATATCAGTACACTTAATTTTCCAGTTGAACAAATACAGATGTCAATTTAATGCTGTAAAATAAACACAGTATAAGTATAAACACAGTATAAGTATAAACAGGCCTTAATATGCTGCTACCATAACAAATACATTAGTGATAGAGCTCAAGATGAGTGTTAATTTGAAGGGGAAAGAATTTCTCCCCTTCAAGAAAGTGAAATATGGTAGTCCAAAAAGTCACATTTTCAGAACCTGATACAAAAACAAACCCCAAAAATACCAAAATCAACCACAAACAAAATCCCCAAACAAAACAAATTTCTTCCCTGTCCCCTCATGTCCTCTGCCTGATTCTGTGAAATATGAAGTGTACTAAAATTCCTGAAATACTTAAAGTGCCCTGATTTTCCTAGGCTAAAATGATAGTCCTAGATTATCTAAAAGACTGAGGGCAATTTTATAGATTATATAATAAGTCATGTTAAATACTGACTTTTCTGTATTTAAGTGATTTTAGCACTGGCCACATTTTATTTTTTTTTTATTCCTGTTTACAAATATAATTAATTCTTAAAATTCAGTCTTAGTATGTGCTTTGCAATGACAAGCTTTTTTTGTTTGCCCACTTTCTAACTTTTTTTGCTTATGATCAACTTTTAAAGAAATATTTCTTAAATTATACAACCATGAATAAACACTTAGTCCTTGTGTCCAAAAAGAACCACATTCGCTATTTTAGCATTCTGACCTCTTAAATTACTGAATATATACAGGTGCCAGGTATTCAGTCTGAATAATTCAATTTGTATTTTCTGTCCTGTGAATCATCATGACAAAGAATAACCTCAAGTATTCACTGGCTGATGGGTAGCTATTAAGAAATAGTAAATCTCATTAATTTCTCTCATGAAATCATCTGGTACTAATGTGATAACAAAGCAAAACAAGATACCTGTTGTTTTGATGTTGATTTGCTGTGTATGTTGTGTTGGACTTTTTTTTCAATTTCAATCAAAACATTTTTTTTTATCGTTATGACATCGGAAAAGAGATTTTTATATACTTTCATTTTTCTACTATATTTAGTAGAAAAAATGGTAAAATTATAATCCCTTTATTTCAGTTTTTCTGTGCCTGTTGCTGAGAACCTTTAGGGTTTTTATCCATCTCTGATGTCCTAAATACACTGGCAAGCATATCTTTTTGTGCATGTTGGTGAAAGTCTATGCCAGTGCACGTTATAAACCCCTTCACATCTCAGTGTTTTCTATATTTGTTGTCTCCTAACCTATTCCAGTACCTCTCATCTATGGTCTGACCTCTCCATTGTTCTTAACGGCATGTTTAATTTGATGTCCAAAACTATTTCATCTTGTCCAGCCTTTTACATTTTGTTTTCTCCTATGGATGTTTTTAGACGTAAAGCCATAGATTGGAACTCTATGTACACTTGATATAAGCAAGTACACTTTTAGCTCACCTAATTATTCTTTGGAATATATGAAAGAAAGTTTAGTATTTGGTATATTTAGGAGAACACTTTGTAGTTAAAATATACTCGGGAGATTGCTATTTAAATGACAAGATAACTGCTTATTAAATGATACGTTTATTTTAAGACAAGAAGATCAGCGACTTTTTGGTTTACTTTGCTTTTTTTTTTCCTTTTTAAATGTCTCTGTGAACTTAAAGTGGTAGCTTTCTCCTCTCAGAATTCAGGTAATTTTTTCCTGTAGAAACAATGGCAACATTTTTGGTTTAGTGAAAATTTTATTTCTTTGCTTGACTGATTTCTCTGACCTTTTTTTCTATTTCATTTTTTATTTATGTAGAATAATACATTTGTTACTTCTCAATTTAAATTGCTTTTTATCCATGCAGGGTAAATTAAAATGGAACTCCTATGGGAATCATATCATCTTGATTACCATACTAAAATAGAGGCAGGTTCCACTACCGTTGCTCACTGACCTGTGTCTATGAGTTCTCATTTCAAATTCCAGCTCTGTAAGTGACTTTAGGCTACTTTGTTAGCCTCTACTGGCTTTCTTCCTCTGAAAATTATTTATAATCTTTTTAGGAGCTTTACAAACAATATGATTTGATTTGTAAACACAGACCAACTCAAAACTATGTTTAATAATAAAACCATATGAGATTCTCATGTAACCATATTATTATTTTTATTGTAAATTTTCATAAAAAGTGGATGAAACTGAAACACGATTATAAGAGTTCTACTGTTAGGCTGTAGGTTCAGAAAGACTGCAAAGGTTACCATGTGTGCTGAGGGTTGTCTGGGCTCTCCTTCACATCTGTGGCATCATGACCATGGCAACTTATCTGTGTCACTGACCAAAGGTCTAAGAAAAGACCAAAAGTGGAAAAACAAACACACAAAAATGCCAGTCAACTGAAGATACTAATGTAAAGAATCTTGTTGTCTACTTCATCCACAGTTTTACTTTTTCCTGTCTGCTGTTAAATCCATTTCCTTTTTCTTCAAACATTACACTGTTTCTCTCAGCACTCAAGTCTATTGTTATTTCTAATGGGCCATAAATATCATAAATTACTGTTATTCACCCAAGGGAAAGCTATGTTTTTCCCTTTGAATATCCAGCATATATAAAAGTTAGATCCATGCTTTTCTAGGCTTGTATCAAGAAAGAGCCCTTCCTAGACATGAAACACAAAGATTGGGCCAAGGATAAGCAAAGGATCAAAGAGGGGGGAGGGAAATAAAAGAGAGAGAAAGTAACTTTTCACTGTATTCCATGGTATGCTTTATTTTTTTCAGTTACATACTGCTTTTTAATGAATTCAAAATCAGAATTCTGAATGGGGCTACTTTTCAATCATCACTGACAGCAGTTGAGAAAGGATAACAGGAAGGCAGAAAAGGATGATGCTTCAGTGGAGAAGCCTTACTGAATGGCTGAAAACACACCATGACTGAGGAAGTTGAAAGATTCATGTTTGCAGAATGAAGAAAACTTCTCTTTTGATACTTCCTTCCCTAGATGTCTACCGTGGAGTTCCTACACTTTCTCTGCTTCCTCCTGCTCTTCTCCTTCCTGACACAAATCTATTTAAATGCCATCTTGCCCCATCATTGTGTCTCCAGCATCATACCTCCAGCTTTCACTGGATCACAAAATAAACCAATTTAATTAAATGAATCTTGATGAATTATTTTTTCTACCACTTTAACCACCTCAATTCACTATGAGTCGTGAGTCAGCCAGATTCAGCTCAGTGGAAGCAATGGGACTATCCCATTCAGATAGGTGTTGACCTGGTCCTTTTGCTTCCGGATGGAGGCCGAGAGACAGCCCTCTTAGGCTCGATAAAAGACATAGCCAAAGCAGATGTCTGTACACCAAGAAATTGTGTGTATCAATCACAATATAAATAATATCACTTTGTATTGACCATTATATAAATAATATTATTGCCTTGAATATATCTTACATACTAAAATATGTAACTAAAAGCAGTAGTTAAATTAAACATTTTGTAAATCTGGGGTGGAACAGCCAAATGGAACAAGATGTAAGTATTTTACATAAGTATGTGGGATATGGGACCACTAAAGTGGTAAAGAAGAACAGATGTAACTTAAAAGACACCAATGCTAGCAAAGAACAAGATATGAGTGAAAGAGTGCAAACAGACAGGACCTTCTGTCAAGTGTACAGGAGACCGGCGAAGGGAAAATAACCAGATCAGGATGAAATGAAACCTACCCTTTTACAAGGGAGACAATAGCATAAAATCTACAAATGTAACCAATCAAATAAACCAAAATCAAATAAGAGAGAGGACAGCACACTATAGTTCTGACAGAAGAACATCAGCCTCAACAACTGAAGGTTATCAAGGGCACTTCCCATCTGTACCAACTATATAAAATCAACCTGGTAGTATAGTATAATCACAACTAGTTCAATTATTTTACAACATAAATGTAAAATTCTGTATCTGCAGAGAAAGTAATTGAAAATTATAAGAATTTGTCATTAGCATGGTGTGATGTTAATGAGTAAATTTAATGAAGTTTTTTTCCTCAAGTTAGTACCTTTTATTGCATCAGTGTACACATTCTCATCATAGCAGTCTTAGACAATGCAATAGTCTAATGCATATATATACACACACACACACACATAGACATATACATAAATGTTCAGTTACAACAAAGACTCTGGAGAACTTACCTCTAAGACAAATATTTCAAGCTAGCAATGTGATTTTTCTCTTGCTCTTTCAACTACAAAACCATTCTGAGCAAATTCTCATTTCACTTATGTTCACCTTCCTTTTTGGGATTCCAACTTATTTCTCCTTAGTTTACTGAATTATTTTAACCTAGTGATATTATCTGTATTCCAAATCTTATTTAACTACATAAGCCAATAGAGAGCTGGTTGAATGTTTCACAAGATGTACCACTATTGATTCTGTATGTGTGCCCCTGTTTCTGAAAATATCAGCACCAAGGGAACTGTGAACAACTTAGACACCTTTTATCTCTTTGTTTATTTGTTATTTTTGAAGATATATATGCGTTCTTTGGCCATTAAGTTTTCATTCCATTCTTTAATACAGCAGAGGGTAGAACTCATTAATCATATGCCAGCCTTGGGAACTATAGTTATAACTCTCAGGTTTCAGAGTAGTAAACCGAAAATGTTATCTTTACTATAGAAACAGATTTAGGCAGTCAATGCAAAGCTATCTTAACTGTTTTCCATTAAATATTGGTCTCTGCTTTTGATTCAGTAACTGATCTGTTTCTATAGAAAAATAAAATATAATTGTTACAGTATCCGATATGCTAAATATTTAGTTAGTACCTAATATTTACATTTTGCAAATAAGAATGCTTAGTATTTGTTGGATTCCACATATCACTGATCTCGTATTAGAAAGTAGAAATAGAAGAACTTAATGTATATGTATGTTTATGTACAAACCCTATGTAAGAGGCCTAGGTCTACACATTTTTAGTATGATAAAGGAATGACTATATAAACAAAAATGATGAAATACTGAAACTAGAGATCACTTTGTAAAACCCATATTTCAGAGTAATCAGGTATTTCTAAGCAAAGATAAATTTTGATGCAAAGTTTTTGTTTTCCTAAACATTTGTATGGACCATGTTGCAGACAGATTTGCATGCAAGTATATGTACTTTTGAACCAGAGTGATATGTAGAACACCTCATAGCAATATTTATTAATACTAATTGCTTTTGGCTGAGATAGAGTTATTTTCTTCATAGTAGCTGGTAGGGGCTACTAAAACATTAAAGCAGAGTCAATAACACACTCATTGGTTGGCTGGTGGGGAGCAGTAAGGATTTGGCATCACTTCTATTTTATTCCCTTTCTCTTTGAAGAGAGAGTGTTAATCCACAACAAACTCTCTAGATTCAGGATGCCTCACTGGGGAACAAAGAAGTGCTCAGATTGGTAATTACATCATTTTTTCACTCTAAACAGTGTGAAAGAATGAAGGAGGCTTAAAATATGTGACTAGTTCAGTCTGTGCAGTTGTAGAGCAATTAACCTGTGTGAACCCAGTGTATGATGAACAGAAAAAGTAACAAATTCACATCCACTATCAAATAATATAACTGTTACAATTAGTAAGCTATACTAATTATTCCTTTAAAAAATAATTTGTTTTTACTTATTCCAATGTATCTCAGTTAACTCTTTATTTAAAATGTTTCTGTTGAGAAATTCTTTGTTTGATGCATGATATGTTGTTAGACTATTGACTGACTAGTCTCTGACTTTTCAGTTTATTATCATTCTCTAAACCAAACTTCTTAAGCTTTTTTTCTCATTAAAAGTGATGCAAACTGATTTTTAAATTGTCATAAACTAATTGTTTGTTGTTTGTTTTTTATTCCAAAGGCTGTCATGACCTATTACCATGTAAGTTCTTACTTCATTTTTATTCATGAAGTTAAGCCCTACATGTGATTCTTTTCAAGGAAACACATCAGTACCTTCATATTTCCACATGTATGTTCCTATGCAGGAACTACAACAACTCTCTATTCAGAGTTAGACACCTACCCCCTAATTCACCTTGTACAGTGACTGAACATTTGCAAAAATCCCTGTTTACACAGGACAAGAGAAATTGCATTAAGAATGTTGATGATGCTGAGACTGTTATATTTAAAATGGGGATACGAAATCACTTAGTTTATGTTACAGTTTGTCTGTAAAGAAAACCCACAGCTGGTGCAACTCTAAATTTGGAAAAGGTTGAAATTCCCACCCTCTCCCCCAAGACTTTGGTGTCCAACAGACTGTCTTTATGTTTGTTTAGCAAGGAGGAGTGAATAAGGCAAGGGTGGTCTATTTATAGGTTTTTATATTCTCATGTGAGGTAAGTCAAACACATGCAAGGCTATAAGGTTACTAACAAAGATATGAAAATCTCTGAAAAATTTGTCTTTCATAATTCCCATTTATGAGGAAGTTCTTAATTATGAGTTGGCTGTATCTCTATGTATCTGTTTGTCTGTCTGTCCATCTATCTATATATCTATGCATGCAGTCAACACTTGCAAGTGATTACTTTTTCCTGTCCAGTGAAAGAACATAGATTTGTATTGTTCTCTCAGGAAGTAACTAATTTATAACAGAAGGAGGAACTACCACAGCAAGTAGTAGAGTAAATATAATATGGCAGTAGGGAAACTGAGCAACAGCTTAAGAAGGTGGGATTTTTTTTTTTGAAACAGCTGTGGAAGATGAAAGTTATGGGCCTACATAAAAAAAAAAACAAAAAACAAAACTCTAGGAAAAAGTTTGCCTTTTTACCACCTAACATACTATATAGATTTTTTAGAAAGTGTCTTAGATATAAATCACTGGCAGTAGCCATGGCTTATAGGTCCAATCAAAGGCAGCAGTCTGCCAACGGGGTGATCAACCAGTTGTAAAAAGTTTTAAGGTAGGAACTATGGAGGTAGATGATGAGCACTAATTCAGTAAGAGGGTAGATTGGGCTAGCAAACTGAATGATCAATTTTATGTACTCATAGTGCAGCTCATGAAAGTTTTCAGGTAATACCAAATTAAGAGTTGATGCTCATACACCAGAGAGTTGTGCTGCCATTCAAAAGAACTGTCTTTATGTTTGTTTAGCAAGGAGGAGTGAATAAGGCAAGGGTGGTCTATTTATAGGTTTTTATATTCTCATGTGAGGTAAGTCAAACACATGCAAGGCTATAAGGTTGCTAACCATTCAAAAGAACTTTGACAGGCTGGAGAAACAAGACAACTGGAATCTTGCAAAGTTCAGCAAACAGAAAAACAAAATCCTGCACAGGCAGAGGTTTGCTGCCTGGAAAACAGCTTGGCAGAACTCTGGATATCCTGGTGGACAAACTGAACATGCTTCACCAGTGTGCCCTTGTTCTAAACAGGATCCTGGGCTGCCAGCAGGGTGCAAAGGTCAGTTAGGGGTGCAGAGACAGTGTATAGGCTTTGACCTAGGCAAGTGACAAGTAACAAATGTGTGGAAAGTAAGCAAGAGAGTTACAGATGACAGAATGTAAAAACAAAATTCTTATTAATTTATTTTCGCTAGAATTAAGTTCTGTCTACCTTAGAAAAATATAAGGTCTTTGAAAAGATAAACAATATGCTTATGTCTTCATCTTTTTTTAGTACTTTTGAACTTTTTAAAAAATAGATACAATTTCTATGGAAGAAAGAGCCCATCTTCAGTTTCTGAATTGCAAAACCACTGAAAAAAAAATAATATTTTTGAGGTGATAGTAAATTCAAGAAGCTTGCCCTTTCTTTATAATTTCTTTATTAAAAAATACAAAACCAAAACCAACCAAACATGCAAACTAAGATCCCAAACAAACAAATAAAGAAACCCCAACAAAACAAATCTCTAACCAAACCCAAACATAAACCTATTCAAAAAGTTTCCTTATGTGTTGTGCAATTCTTTGTTGATATGACCAGGCAGGTATTGTGTCTTGGAAAAATTACTAGGCCATCTTTCAGTAAAATACAGAATTTTTTGTTATCTATAGAAATAAGTCTGAAAGTTTCATTCCATGTGAAACTCAAATACCAGTATGACACAGAAACACATTAAAATGCTTAATGACCAGAGGAAAACTAAATTACTCTAGAGAACAGTTTATAATCATTCCAAGCAAATATGCATCATTTTATCTTATCCTTTTGATCCCATTAATCTATGCAATATTGCATTTTACCCTTTTCTGAAAGTTTTTACAGAGTTCCTCCTCTATCTTTATCTCAAGACTGATTTCTAGCTCTTTCCATATTTCTTCATTTGCTACTTAATTCCATATTTTGACCTGCCTGTCTGGCAAGCACCTCTGGAAGAACTGTATTTAGGGTAGTCACTTTCTTAACTGTAACGCTGCTCTTTTGTTTTAGTTTGCTTTCTTTTTGGTTTTGTTGGAGTTTTTATGTCTTTGTATACTGCTGTCCTAAGTGGGTTTTAGCCATCAATTATTTCTTTATTTTTATGACTGTAGGTGTAGTCACCGTATCCCAAGAAGCCCACACACCACAGCTTGCCTGCTTGCTCCACCCTTGCTTGCTACATTTCCTTGAACCATAGCATAACAATTCTAAAGATTTAAGAGCTAAATACATAAAAGTGTCTGAGACTCAGCAATTCTGAAATCTGCATTGCTAATTGATGGACAAAGGCAGAATAAAATTGAGGAAAATTTATAATCCTTTAGAAAGGCTTACAGAACACAGTGCACAGAATATGGAGTCATTTACTCTACAGAAAATATAGATGGGAAATGAAACCCTGCTTACCTCTCTCAATGAAATAAGTATCTACCTTGAGGCTAGAACTGTTCTTTCTGCTATAATCTCACAGCTATGAATACATTGTTGGAGATAAATATGTCATCTCTTCTTATTTTCTGATTGCACTCTTAATAGTCTGGTAACAAAAGTAGTCAGATGAAATCCTAGAGGCGTAAATTTAAGTATTCCTATTTCTGGTTTGACATCATGAATTTTACTCACATTGTTCATTCTCCTATAGGCATGGATTTAAAGATACTCAGAGTTGTGTATCTGCTCCATGGAAAAAATACCCTGCTTGATATTTATAAAAGAACTGTGTCCCCATATAAATAATCCTGATGGCCCAGATTTAGTCGTGCATTTAACCAAAATTTTTGCCACTGATGCTAAAGTAGTTTTCACAATGTCAAAGAGCAATTAGAAAAAGAATGTGACTCACTATATCAGGAAGCCTTCTGCAGAAAGTGCCGGACACTCCAGAAAATTCAAATATCCTATTCCTGAATTTTCAATATCCCAATGATTTTGTAAACATTATGGGATTGTTCAGGGCTTCTACACAAGGACAAGTTTGGTGAGCATGGCTGAGAATGTGCTCTTCTATTTGTTCCTTCTGGTTCACAACTTATACTTAGAAGATGTGGGGTTGCTAATTCTTTTTACTACTATCAGTATACTATTTTTACTCTACTGTCATCATAAATAGGAAAGGAATTAAATGTTTAAATGTCCACAGCAGTTAAATACATGACATTCACAAAGAGCAGTAGGGATGTTGTTAGTAGGAACTTACACATCCAGGTGTTTTGGGTGCCACCTCACTGAAAACACTGTGGATTGATGTTTTAAGTTTGCCTGTCAAAGACTGCAATTAGGTAATAAATTCCTTCAGTAGGCCTAGTCTTGAAATGACAAGCTCTCTATTTACTAAAGTGTTGGCAAAATTCTGAAATCTTCAAACCACATAGATATGGTCTATATTTTTAAAAATCTCTCCTTTGAACTAATCTTTATATGTTACCTTTTCTAATCAGTTATGACTTTATTAATTTGTTTAATGATTTTGGAGTTTAAATTCAGTTAATTTGTCTTCTACAAGTTCATTTCTGTCAAAGATTCTAGTTGTCCACAGCCGTATGTATTTTTTATCTAAACCATGTGTTTAGCTTTTTGAAAGTTTTTTTAAATAGGTCTTACTATGAAGAAAATGGACTTTATTTATTTCTCTAACAAAAAATTTCTCACTGCCTTGAGAAAACTGCTGCAAGGCCTGTTTTCTCAATTTTTAATTAGTATTCATTCGTCATTTCTTAAAAGTTTTAACTTCCTAATATTTTTAGAAGATAATTAAAAAAATATTATAAAAATAGTTTGAATTTGTAAAAGCGTATACAAAGACTAATAACGAATATGACTAAGAAATTATTTTCTCTTTTTCATTCTTTTATCAAGCTAGAGAGCCTGAAACTATATTATTGAGTAACACCCTGACAAACATTATTCTCTGCAATTACATGTGTGCCATGTTGCATACTGAGCTTGAAAATGTAGGTTTTTTTTCTTTATGAAAAAATCCCCAGTTTTAAAGATAAACTTAGAAACCAAAAACCTACACACAGATTTTAATGAAAATTTTGGACTCCAGATAGTTCAACTGTTTTCTTCACTTGTTGCTTTACAGTCCAACTGAATTCTTTATTTGTTATTTGCTTCTTACTCTTTACTTTTTCTTTTCTTTTGTTCCACAACCTCAGTTGATGAATTAAAAAACATTTAAGAAACTTACTTTTTTTTTAAGAAGTGTTATGATTTAAGTTCCTCTGGTGATGCTATCATTTTAACCTAAAACATTTCTACAGTGATAATATTTCTAACATTTTCTGCAACCAAATATTATGTGTAATCTTTCATCTCAGTTTCCTTCGTGAACATTTAAGCTACTGCTTTAGGCTGCTTGCAAGGTTTGTATTATCAAGTCCAAGTAAAGTAAACATTGGGATCTGAACATAATTTGTTTTAATTATCCACATCAAATAATTCTATCTTTGTCTTTCAGAAGAAAACGTGTTAAGAAACGTCTACCCTTTCTTCTCCACATCTCTGTTGTCAGAAGTGTAGTTGGTTCACATTAAGAGATGTCTTTGGTGTTATGATTTGTAAAACAGTGGAATTAAATAGCTTTCTAATTCTGTGATTCTCTTGTCATTAAAAAGGTATTTTCTGGAATCCCTTCATGTTATTTAAACAAACAAACAAACATTAAAATGCTTTCTGTTAGGCCTAAGTCTTTTATAGCCATGTGCGTATCAAAGACACTAAGTTACTGTTTAAACACACCTTTCTTAGATGCTAGGTTTTACATATGTTCATTATTTCCTGTTCTGTAAGAAGAACTTTATTTCTCAGTGGTTGCTAAAGCTTTAATATTTATGGCATTTTAGAGCGGATGAGTTATGGAGTGGAGGACAAAGTGAGTTATCTTTTGTTTGGTACTAACTGGTAGCCACTTTAGTTTAACCAAAACGCTTTTTTATAAAGGCAATATCCTCATCTTTGAAATTATCACCCTCAAAACCAGTCCAGAAATTCCAACATGACAAAAGAGCTTCAAGATGGCAAATGTGTCCATATAAGTATTTGGTCAGCTATACCTCCATTTGTTTAATACATATTCAGTTTCCTTAGATTGGTAGTGTCACTAAGAAAGGCCTTCCTAGGTTAAGAATGACTCACTATGACAACACACTGGCACATCTGACTAACAGTAGAACTGCCTTAATTTAGACTATATAATAGCTGCAAAGGAATGCAAATGTTGAATTTTTCCTCAAAGTTAATATGTTACAGAACTTCACATTTTAATATTTCTCTGCATGTAACATTTTGGTCCCAAACCAAATACATACAAAGCAGGTCGTGTCACTTTGAAGTGTAACAGTGTAAGGCACGTAAAGCATAAAATACCCTGCCTCTAAGAATCAAACAGCCTTCATAAATAAAAAGCATTTTATTCAAGCCATATCGAATCACAGCTTTCTTTCCTACCTCTTTATCCTGTATGTAATTTTCTGGTCCTGGACATGTTTCCTTACAGTGACCTGTAATCCCTTTGTCTTAGAAATTAAAAAAAAATATTGCAGTACGTATGTATATATTCACCTTCTTCTCTAACTAAGCAAATCCAGAGTGAAAACTGATGGTATCATGAGAATTTTTTGTTAGTAGAATATTCTTAATATTTTTCCAGAAGTATTCCTAAAAGAATAAAATCTCTTTACTTTTTCAGTCGATGTTCTAATTCTTTCCTTAATGACTTTCTTCTTAAGAGAACAAGATACCTTTCTAGAATTTGGTATCCAAAATACTATGATAGCTCACATTTTAAAAGTAGCATGCACCAATATCAATATCTAGAGTATCGTGTTTGCTTGAAACTCTGCTCAGGACTGACAAGTTAAACCAATTTAATAAACTTTTTTCATAATAGTACATCTACAGCAGTTGTTTCAAATGGAATTCATCTACCCAAATGTCTACAGTATACATTTAAATTCAAGCTCATCACTCAAATCCCCTTTATATAGACAGTGAAGAGATGCTAACACTTCCAGGAATTTCTTCCTTTTGTAAACATTAAAAAGAAAGATAAGGTGGAACAGAAAGAAGAATGCCTATTTCTCTATCCTAACTTTCATGGTACGCTGCATAGGTACATATGTATGATGAGACTGTAAAATCACCCCAGAGTAATTCCACCATTAAAATCAAGTATATAAGTGGTATGTAGAATGTCTGAAAGAAAAAAATAAAACCTGAATTTGTTCTCTCCCTGACTACTAAGGTCTGGAGATGAAATAAAATTTTTTTGTAGAATTTTTAATATATATTTTATCATGTAAGAAGACCATAATTTCTATCTACTTAACATTTTAATTCCATCTTTAACTGATTGCCTGCCAGCGCAATTTACCTGAAAATTTAGACTGAGTTCTGTTGTGCATGGATAATTTGTATACCTTATAAATCCCGTGAAAATTACATCAGAAATATCTTGATACCAAAACTGGATCTGGATTCCCAAAAAAAGCTCATGACTATAAACATATCTTTCAAGACCTGTCTTTAGTTTACAAGAAGTAGCCTTATGCAAATTGTCCCACTGTCGGAGTTAATTGGAAACTGACTGCCTGCATTGAGTCTGCAAACTGTACAGAAGCATGTTCCAGGAAACAGGCTTCAGGGTTCAGCCCAGTCAAGAGTAGGATGGTTGACACTGCAAGAATGGTTGATCTTCACAGTAGATCATAAACTTTCTCACGTCATCATCAGTGTCCATATTCACGTCTGGGTAAAGATACAGGTTAAGTCTGGTTATTTGCAGTTGATTTGCATGGAACTCTTGTCAAACTGAAATGAGGGAATTATAAAGTGATTTGAGAGTCTTGTGAGGAGAACCTATTGTCAAAGAAAACCTCACTTTTAAAGAAACCGTGTTACTGTCTTCTCAGAAGAAGCGGTTGTTTTGTGGTTGAAAAAGGATGTCTCGCCTTTTGCTGTGTGGACCACCTGTCACTACATTTGCAATGTCTTTGTGACAAGTTTGCTCACTTGAAGGTTTATACTTGACTTTTCCTTCGAAGTTCTAACCCCAAATGATAAATGTTTATGTGACATTGAATTTTAATTTTTTGTAATTCTTTTGGAATTATTGCCCTCACAACATCACCCAGGGTATTATAAGTCTGCCTTTCCTAATCTTACCTCAGCATGATGCCAATTACCTTATCTATTCTCAGCACAGCTATCACCTCCAGACAGCCATATAAAGAGACTGACAACATACATCACTGTCTGTAAAACACCTCAAAAGTCTGGGTAGCAGCCAGGTTTCAAAAGACCTTGGACAAATTTTTGAATTGTGTCCCATACTAGTTCTTAAGATGATTTGGGAAGCTTTAGTCTACAACATTTTAGAATGCAACTTCTGAATGTCCATTTCAGCTTTCTTCAGTAGAAACATTTTGAATTATTTTTCAACATTAGAAACAAATGGCAAAATTGAAGGACATTTAATGCTCCTTTCTTGTACATAAAAAAACTTCAGATCCCCATCCCACCCTTACATATGTGTCTTTCTCATGTCTTTCACATGCATTATCTCATGTGCAAGATATTCACTCCTTTTCTTCTTCACCCAACACTGAATCCAACTGCCTCTTTTAATAAGTTTGGAGGTAGGCATACTGCTTTTAATTGTGAACTATTGGTCTTTTTATTTTAACAAGGATTTACCAAGTTTCTGACTGAATGGCTCATGAGCAGGCAACAAGCAAATCCAATTCATGTGGGCCGATTGATTGCTCACCCACCACAGGTGTGACAGATCCTGCTTGCTTGGCACCTCTGAGTAATGGGAGCTCTGCAGAGCAATGAATTGGACCATTATGTATCACCTTGATTTGCTATCCCCTTTCCACTTGGTTATACTTTGTTCCAGTCTGTTTCCCCTCTCCTTCTCCAGATTCCCAGTGATATGTAGCATTTTGCCAAGGGTTTGCAACCCACCCTTTTGCCCAATGGTGTGGTAATGGGGATACAAATGACAACACAGATGAAAATGAAGAGGAAAAAATATTCTTGTGCTGATTTTTCAATAGAATTGAAGTACCTAGGCAGTGTGAAAAATACTATTAGTCCAAATCTGCTTCATTAGGCACCTAAACGCTCCCAAAGATCCTGCTTTAAGAGATACATGACAAAAAATATTCTCTGAAAGCTGAGATGCAACTAAAGGGGAAATGGAGGAAAGAGAAGTGGAAAAAAAGGCATGTGGAAAAGCAAAATTGCATAGTAGGTATAGTGGAGGCCAGTGACTCCCCAGGGCAAGTGGCAGAGGTTCCTCAGGTCCATTGGGAGGGAGTCTGCCTAACAGGGCATGTCTCACCACTCTACATAGGAGCAGAACAGCCAGGGGGCACTGAGATAGCCCCAGCCCTGGGTACCAGGTACCTCCCTGGGGTTGGGATGGATGAGGCTGGCCCAGGACGTAGCCCTGGGGTGGACTATGCTGGGGCAGGGGATGATGGCCCAGGAGGGTGAAATGAAGTCCTGGGCCATGGACAGAGTGGAGGGAGCCTTTCAGAGGTGGACAGAGACACAGGGTTGTGGATGTCCTCAGGGCTCTGACAGCCATGAAATGTACGTTTAGAAGTTAAGCACTTATCTCTTTGTATCCTTCTCTCAGGCACCTATTTCCAACCTCATATGACCCAGGTTATTTTAGAATATGCTTTTTGAACCATATTCATTCCACTTAACCTTTCAATGAGGGAGAGGCTTAAGGTAGGGTTGTAGCATACCTAGTTTCCTTGATCAAATGAAGCAATATAGACCACCAGGAGGCTTTTCAGTCTGAAGTCTAAGAGTGTCTAGGTCTCTTCATCAAGTAGCTCTCTCTTTTGACTTTACAAGGTTGACTACACTCTTAAGTATTTCAGTTAGGTGCCTTAAATTGGAAAGGATGAATTCATGAGTTATTGCCTGCAATCTTTCTCCCCTCAAAACTCCTCTGTGCTTTTTCTCACACAAGCCTGAAAATTCAGCTGTGTCCTTATTTCTACCTGACAGTGATCCTGAAAATAAACAAATTTACTACAGATATGTAACACAAAACTGTTGCTTTCACAAAGAGGAGCACACACTCAGACAACTTCCTTATAGCTATTTTGCTTTTTTCCTCCATGGAAAGAAGAAAGTGACCTAGAAGCACTAGCTTTTCTTGCAGTTAATGTTGATTTCACCTAATCTGAACTAGGAGATTGAGCTATAAAAGCAAAAAGAGTCCTGGAGGCAGAAAAAGTTGTAAAAACCTGTTAAAGGCAAATGCTCCTCTTAGCTGAGGTTAAGATACAAGTTTCTACCAACCAAAAATTAACCAAAAACTAGATAGCACAATGAGGTGGGAAGCACAGCTCCTGCACTGGCACGAGAGAGTTACTCAGGTCATGTTAAGGTAGTCTTCTTATGATAAAAACCTGTTTGTGCTCAAACCACAGGCTAAAGCGGATTATGTCCAGGGCACTGGGAAAGGACATTCTGTAGAGTGAGAGAAATAACCTGCTAAATTCTAGTTCTTTGCAGTAAATCACTCAGGTTGTTGAAATAGGACACAGGCTCCACGTGAGTGGGTTCATGGGGTTTGTTCCATCTTTCCCATCCTCTTTCACAATGAATCTGAACCAAAACATTTAAACCAAACCCAACAGAAATGATAGAGCCCTGAAGAAGAAAAAGTTTTAAATCTGCTTCTAAAAGAGTTCATGGAATTCTTTAGCTTAGTCCTACTTATGCAAAAGCAAGGAAAGAGTGCATTAATCAAAGCCATGTGGGAACTGTGCAATATTATAAATGGGGGACGTTAAAAAAAATGAAGAGAAAAGGAGAGAAAGCCAACAATGCAAAAAGATATGAAGAGGCTCAGAAAGTGGATCAGAGAGACCAGGGAACTGAAATCATGGCCAAGAGAACAACAGGGGAGCCAAAGGACAATGCAGAGAAGGGAAAGCAGAAGCAGAAGGCAAAGACTGCAACTCAGTACCATGCCAAAACACATCTAAGAAATGAAAAGACCTGCAGAAGAGCAGTATTGCCACAAATTTAAAGCATACTGTAAGAACAGCATTATTGCTCTGCTGCTGGCTACCTACAGACTGATTTCACTAGACATAAGGAAACATAATCATTAGGTAACTTATAACTCTTAAACCTACCTGAATTTTGCCAGTGCTTTCTGACTTCTAGGACTTCAATATAACAATTAATTTTTAAATGCTGTTTTCTAGTATAGATGTTGTTCTGTTGTTTCAATTATTGACATTCTATAGGCTTAATACAATTTCTCCATTTTTTGTGCGTGTGTGTTTGCATTTATTGTCTATTTATCAATATGGGACTATTTAAAAGTAGATTAAATTTATGAATTATAACTTTGTTCTTATGATACAGTAATCTTCTCTTAAATTAATGTGTTTTATGTATTAAAAAACCCACTTATGTTCCTATTAGAAATCTTGTGCTTTGTTTAGATCCCTTCCAAAGACACTTCATGATACTTTTTTTATTTCATTAAAACATTTATCAAAGATATCTTGGTGCTATAATTTCCAAAATATATGTCATATAAATAGAAATTGGAATTTTTAATTTATTACTTAGTAACCTGCTCTTCATAGTTTACTGAGCTCAGGCATAACAGTTCAATAAGAACTAAGTTGCTAGATTTTCTTTATAGATTTTGCTTTGTTTCAGGTTGTGCACATATTTATCTAACACTTATTATTATTCTTGCTATCTATAGGAACATATGAATTAGCAGGGGCTTTTTCCATGCTGTGTGCTTTTTTTTCATGTATCTGTTTACTTGTATCTTTTGAAATTGATTTCCTCATACTACCTTTTGTTTTGTTAACTATATAATACATAATGTAAGATAACATCAAACAGCTCCAAGGGACCCACCCTATTCTTGCACATGTGAGTGGGTGCTTAGCAGCATCCATATTCATTTTTAATCTCTTACTACATGTGCTGAATCATTAATGCCACATTTCCGAACACGCTGTTGCCAGTGTTAGGGTTGGGGATTTTTAAAGTGTTTTCAGAAAGGTCTTTTGGTGTTTTCTGTGGCTATGGAGGTCTCATTTCCTTAGTCTATCTCAACAAAAGATGGAGATATGACACAAATATCTGTCAGTATTAGTCTCTAGAATAAATTATTTGGTCATGAAAAAGGTAAATATCTGTCACAAACCCATCAGTCTTCTTGTTTTCTTTTAGCAAATTTATTAGTACCTTAATAATAATAATATTTTCTTACTCCATGAAGTTTTCTGAGGCTCCTTGTGTTTTATTCAGCTGCAAGTGCTCAAAGCAGCCTGGGTGTTGCACTCCGCTGCTGCATTGTGCTAGTCTGGCAAGGGTTAGTGGACATTAAATTGATTGAGATCACTGTATCATTTTCATTCAGTGACTGATATTTGGTGTGGCTCTTCTAAAAGACATTACATAGCATCTCTGTAGCTCTGCGGAATCTTTACAAAGACTAAACAAATTCAGAAGGGATAGTTAAACCATTGATATATGGTTATAGCAAGAGAAAGTACAACAGTGAAATTAACCTTATACACAAGATTTATGGATCCAGCATGACTTCTTCTTCCAATTAACTGAAATATTCACCACCAGCATAAATAGCCTTCAAGGCAGGAGTAAGGGTGTACTGATTAACATAGTAAACAATCTTGCTCATCAGTTAACAAACAAAAAAACAGTTATATTTAGTGCTCTGCTGGCAGACAGTCAAACCCTAAATAAGCAACTGTTGTGTTAAAATCTAAATAAGACTGAGATGTGAGGATGTTCTGAGTAGTAGATGGAGATTGCTGTGAAATGGCTATGTTTACAACAAAGGAAACTAAAAAGTCAGTCTTCAGATATAAAATTCGAGATCTTATATGATTATGGTATTTTAGAATAGATGTTTTGTTGGGGGAAGGTGCCTTGTTTTAAGTTTCATTGTTTATGTTAATTATATATTGAAAACCTATTTATTATGCATGAACTAGGATAACAAGGATAGAGACCTATCCTACTGTTCATAGTAATTGCATCTTCAACAGCATGAAAATGTTCTAAAATATTAGAGAGGAATTTTAAATTCTCCCTTGTATATTTTTTGTCCATCATCTGTGAATGTTCAGTGTTGACTGAAGTAGAAAATTCAACTGTTAAAGAATGCTATCTTTTCATCATCTGTTTTTTTTAATGTACTACCTGAGCGTTGCTCAGGTCCCAGTTTCCCAGAAAGTTTGCACAGTGCAGGAATAATTTATTTTCAAATACATGGATTTTTTTGGGTTGTCACTACAATTAAATGCAGTATGGTTGTATTTAAATATGTTATGTAACTACATCCCTAGTGGTTTGAGAATCCAGAATGAAAATGTGAGGAAGTTATGTAGCATAATCTTATTGGCTTATGAATGAAACTTTGAACATTCTGGTTATTGACTCTTGCAAAGAAGATCTGTAGTTAAAGTTTTCAAAGGCAGAAAAAACTGATAGCAGCTCTCATGAAAATCTCTAAGTTAAGAAAGTATCAAATCCTTGCTTTTGCATCCCATGATGCAAATTCTAATCACTGAAATAGAATTTTGTGAGTTCCATTGATTTATTTTGTTTGTTCAATAAATTTAGGTATATTCTAGGAAAGGATAAAAAAAAGACAAAAAAAACCAAAACACCACAAAGAAACCCCAACACATTTTTGTGCTTAGAAGATATTTAATGAAAAGTAAGTATCAAAAGGAAGTTATTTCCAAATTATATTACATTATTCGGAGAGGAAAAACAAAGTTTATTATTTTTTAAATAAATTTTGGTGAAGACTATATGAAAAATCCTGACAGAGACATTATATCAGAAAGAAGGGGTGTGTATGGGGGGAATCCCGTCAAATCTCATTGTCTAATGGACATATATTTCCCTCATATTATGTCCAGTTAAGGATAAAAGGCAATGAACATTTTTTATTCAAGAACTGCTGCTGTTGTCATCTTGGTTTAGCCTTAAAATCTGGATCTTACTCCATTTTTTTCTTTGTTTGTAGGTTGTTTTTTTTTTTCAATTTATCCTTTATATTATTCTAAAGACTATTTATACCAGAAACAGAGAAGAGCAATAAAGGATCTTTTTTCTATCCAAAATTATTCTAAAAATTAATTTTCACAAAAATTTTAAAATAACCTTTTAAGAACACTTGTAGGAATAATTTTAAAGCATTGAGGCTTAAATCACAGGCAGTTTGAGACAATGTTGACTACTTCTCAGTATACTGTTGTGTTGTGATATACCTAGTGTTTCAAAGAAAATGGACTTTTCAACTCAAAAGTGATGAACTTTTTTGTACTACTTGCAAATTTAAAAAAATTAATTTGAGGATGATAATCAGATTAGTCCTAACACTTTTACTTAGTGTCTAAATAAACTAATTTCTCAAAGGTAGGTACCTGCAACTATTAGTACTCTCAGTCTTTATAGAGATCATGTGAAATTTCAACCAATGTTTTTTCTATGCATCCTGTTTCAAGTTATTTCTCGCAGGTGTTTAATCTAAGGTCTGACAAACTATCCAAATAAAAAACAAGGACAAGTATGACAAAATCAGCTGTTGAAGGAAAAGGGGACAGTTAAAACACCTAAACATTACTGTGATGTAAGTGAAAACATTTGTCTCTGTAATATCTTAAATAAATTTTAATTCTTAAAACTTTAAACAGATTCTTGATATGAGATATAAAAAGCAGACTTTTATGTAATATTTTTAAAGCCAGCTAAAGAAAAAACTAAGGTCAGATATTTAACCATACGATATTACTTTTTTCCCCCTAAATTATTCTCACATTGAAATTGTAATCATATGTCAACAGTGAGAAATTAGATGAAAGACCTCATGCATTTTTGTGGGCTTGGGAAAGACACTTTATATTTGAAAATAAGTATTTTCTGAAAGTCTAATTAAAGTCTTAATAGGCTAATCAAAGAGTTAATATTAATCTGTTTAGAATTATATTAGCACTTACAAACCAAAATATTCAATTACAGCTCACCCTAAATTAATAATTAAAGCTGGCACACAGAAGATTCTAATATCTACCATCTTTTCTGAGGTTATCCTTGACATTTTCAGTACATTGTTTGGCAAGTCATAACCATCCCAACTCTTTTGAAACTAATTTTTGCGATGGTGGCTTGTTCCCTCTTATTATTGAGTGTCCGTGAGGTTATTCAGTAAAATTTCTAACTGCAAGCTTACCTTTTATTACTTTTTTTTCCCCCAGATTCTTCTTGTTTTTCTCAGTATGTCATGTTTCATCTAGGTTTTATTACATATGCTGGATAGTTTTCATTACACTCTCTGTTATTTGCAAAAAATAGTTCTATTCTGTTCCCAAGGTTGCATTCCTTTAGCAAATAGTAATTGACCATTTCTGAGTAGCTCTGGAACAACCAGTATCATCCTGTGCCTCTAATACCATCTTGTTTGGGGATGCCTATTATAAACTACTATTTGACTTCACAGCCTCCAAGTCAAGCCTAGGTAACATTTTATTAGTACAACAAAGCAAAGATACAACCCAGTTTTAGGGCTGTTAATAGTTGACTACCAAAATGATGATTGATGGGAAGATGTATGTGCATGTCTGTAGATGCACTATACTTCTGTAGTTGCCTGCTATTAATATCTATTAGTTTTGCCATACCACTCTGAATTCATCAAAGTTATTTCCCAACTTTATGTTCAGCTAGGTTTCCATTACTTAACTGTGTGCTGCACCTACCTTACCATGTCTAAAATCTCATACATCCTCTCCCCCTCTCTGTTGACTATATTGCTGCAAATAAGTATATAGTTCTTCCATTTGGGGTGGAAAATTACACAAGGAAGGTGTCACAGGTAAGTTGCAATTCTGAATACCTTCAGACTACCTTCAGTTGACTGAAATTCGATTCTACAGTCAAGATAGTACTTAAAAATATTCACATTTGCTTTTTTCCAGGAGCTACATTTTTGTTCCACTGGTATATTTAGTTTTAGTCAAATACAACTTTGTTACACTCATATTGAATGTATATTGATGAGATTAACTAGCTGATGTAATATTTCTAATGAAATTTTTGAAGTGCCTTCTATTTCTGTTTCTTTAGTTCCAGGTCTCTGATCAGCTCCTTCAAAAACATTAATGACTGATGGAGACTGGAGGAAGAGACATAAGGAGAGAAAAAGCTGTGCTGTTTGCATCCCTAATCTTCTGTTTTGTTGTAAGATCAATTTGCATGGTTTCTCCTATTATTTCTCTCTCTACTCTTACTTCCAGAAGTTATACTCAGAGTGGGAGAAAAGAAAGTATGAGAAAGTACAGGAATACTGAATACAGTTTGCAATGATTAATTTAATAGAAAATTGAAGGCAATATTACAACTAAATTTGCAAGCCTTTCTTCTCACATTAAAAGAGGGGTTCTTTTCAAAAGAAAAGTCTAGTTCATACCTGTTTTCTAAGAGAGGGTGTTTTATTTAAGATTTCATTGGTTAAATAATTTAGTAATGAAACATATGCTTATGTATGATACCAATACTGATACTACAATATTTTTTATCTTCCCCATGACTTTTCATTTGGAAAGTTAACTGAGTATGCATCACTTAAAACAGTGAAAATGCATGTGAAGGGTTCTGAATCTATCAAAAAGAAGTGCATTCTCTCAACTGATCTGCCTTTTTTTTCTTTCTTTTGGATGAATGAAAAATATTTTGACCTTTCATTCCAATTTTATATTTTGAATTTTTTATGAAACAGGAACACTTCTTTCACCTGTCATCTAGAGGCTTGCAGTTGGAAGGACAAACAGCAGTTGCAGAAGATGCAATGAAGGACATGTTTCCTATTCTCCAAATCAAAATGAGGTTGTCAGAGTACTCCCAAGAGAACAAGTAGCAGATTAAGGAGTGAAAGAACCAAGCGGTGGGAGTGGAGTTTCCGTTCTTTAGCTAGCGATGTTATCACAGCTAAATGAGTCAAAGTGAAAGGAATCCATTTCAGTGTCAGCCTTCATTTTCTAATTATAACCATGTTTGCTGGACTGAACACGACTATTATTTCTAATGTAATCACTAAGAAGAGTGTTTATCTCCCCACACTAAACAATATTCACTAAACCATGAAAAGGTATTTCCTGTTATTTGAATGGATCATATACTTCTCAGCTAAACTAGTTCCAAGTGTAACAAAATTGCAATGTCTTTCCTGAACTATGAAACTAAGTCATGTAAAAAGGGCACTATGACATTTATGGGACCAGTCCCATCTATTAAGGAAAGGAAAACTTCAGAACTCATGTTTCTTGCTTTAAACCATAAAACAAAAAAAGGCAATAATTTTGCTTTATATTCATCAACATATGAGAAAGATAATTTTGCCTTTTAATATTTGTTTTCAATTTCTGTGGAGATGACTCCAGAAGAATTCACTGGATGTTTTTCTTGCTACCAGAAAGTTGATAGGAGTTTTTTTATTTTTTTTCCTGGTTTCAAGCTGAACAGTCTTTTCTAGAAATTATAATCAGCTATACTATGCTGGTGCCTAATTTGTTCACCTTAAAATTCCATCAGCTTGTACTTCCTGAAGGACCTGATGAACATCTATGACACTGATGTGACACTGTTATGAATTAATGTTTCACTGTGAAGTGAAATGAAAGGATTTCTATTTAATCAGTGGAAAGTTGAGATCTTTTGCTTCAACAATTTGACTAACTAGAATATATATCTTCAGTACATTGAAAAATTACTCCTGATGAATATGCCCAACCTCAGATATGTAGCAGTGGTCACATCTTCAAAAAAAGGGTAGTCATTCAGGCTAATTTGAAAGTAATTAGAATCAGAAAATCAGGACAGCATTCTCATTTCTAGAACTGGTTGTTAAAAAAGTAGACATATTTTTTTTAAAACAAAACCAAAAACAAACAACCAAACAAATTAAATTTCTCGTGAAATTATTTCATTAATTAAAAAAAAATTCTTTTTAGTTTTATCAAAGTGGTTGATTATATAAAAACTAAAACTAAGGTTAATAAAAGCATTAATAGGCAACCTATTAATAATGTTTTCCTTTATTGCTGCTATTTAGTAAAAGGCACACAAAACTTCAGGTATTTTGACTTCCAAATATCAGCTCTGGAATTCAACAGCATATGGTGCAAATTCAGCCTGTTAGCCCATGCTCAAAAAAGAAGTCTTTATATCCACAATTCTCATGTCAGATCACTAGAAATCTGTTGTGGCTTTCAATATTCCTGCATGCCTTGGCTTCCTGGATGCATATCTTATCATAAATTATGAAGTGACAGAAAACATTCCTAGGCACTGCAACATTTCTATTGAACAGTACTGTTCTCTGTATTTCCAAATACTTAGAGCAGTCCTAGGCACAGTTTTGGCCTTAACCAACTACCATTTCCTGGCCACAGTTGAAGCACTAGTATGTCTCAGAGACTATTTCCAATAGCTGGATGCAGTTACTTGTCTCTGGGGTAAGAGAAAATAATCACATGAATGTAGACTGTCTTATGCCATTTGCCTCAGACACTTTCAAGTTACCAGCCTTGTTTGCACCTCTATATTGAAGAGCTGTCATGAAGCGTTAGTGGAAATGTTTGGTAATATTTCAATGGCACACTTTCACCTGAATAAAAACATTTTGTGGGCTTTTCTTGAAAGTAAAAAAATTCTGTTTTTCTTCTAATTTAATTTCATTGAAAGCTTCTGACTGAGGCCTATGCTTGATCTTGAGAATTGTTTAGGAGTGCATGCAGAGTCTCACTGAATTTGCAAGACAAAGTTTTGTTATCTTCCCAAAGTTAGCAGCATGTGCTTTCCTCATGAAGGATCATCACTAATAAAAATCTAAGAAATGCACAACCTCTTCACCACTGTATTGCTTTGCAGCAAGTGGAGATATACAGTATTTTTTCATGCTCCACACCAAGTTCTCAATTACATTTTTTATATTTGGTTAGTACCAGAATGTTCACATTACCGTGTTCATATATTCCTCTCTTTTCTATATTTTCTCGTCTACTCACACCTTTCCGATGTACACTTTGCTCACATGGTGCTACATCTAAGTACGAGAAAGACCTCAACGGTTTCTTGACTTGGTGCCTGTTAAATCCCTGTCAAAGGCCTTGTGTAAGGGTTGTTTTTATTTGGAGGGGATTTTTATTGTCTGCTGTTTTGCCTTTAGGTTTTTTCCAAAGATATAAAATTCAGTTGTGGACAATGTAGATTTTCTTCCCCTTCATTTTTTTCAGTTTATTTATTTCAAACTTTTATAGGCAAAAGACCATAATCTTGAAAATTTGGAATATTAAAGTTTATTAAAGTAAAATTAAAGGAAAATGAGCAAAGCAGCGAGCTGGGCACCCAGGGAGTCTCCAGCTACACACGGACCACACCCTTAATGGATCTTCAGTCCACTTTTATACCCTCTGTTCTCTTTTGGTTTCTCCAATCAAACTCCACTTCGTTTCTGCTTTCATTTGAATCTTCCAATTAAAGTCCACTTAGTCCCCTCCCTGAGGGGAGTCCCGTTGCTAGGGGTTGTTCTCTTTTGGTTTCGCTTTGTTCCCTCTCCGGGTTCTGTCCCGTTGTGAGGGGTTGTTAGGTGTTTCAAAGATGAAGGCAGTGAGTCTTCCCTTTATTACAGTCCAAAAACTCACAACCAGCACAACATACACAACACTGTGGTTTAACATTTAGCAGTTTAAACATAACATTTAGCAATTTAAGAAAACCTTCACAAGTATTACACCTGGCAACTTTAAGAAAACTTTCCCGTTTTAATTTGATTAGCAAATTATATGTATTTGCCTTTATTACAAAATTATAGAGGCTACTGTGTGATTTGCAAACCTACTAGAAAAGTAAATTGTAGTGTTTCAAACACAGTGTTCCAAATTGTCTGGAGGGTACAGTTTCACTGCAATAGAAGGTGCCCAAAACACCTGTGCCCCCTTCACATCCTGAGATGTCGTGTGGGTCTAAACCTGAAAATGATGCTGCAAACAGCAGAATAATTAATCCTGGACATGATAGGACTCAACTAACTCAGTAAAATCTAGGTCTAAAGTCTAGTTTGTGATTAAGTCTTTATCTGTAAAATATTTTTAATAAATACAAAATAAAACACATATTTGTATTGAAGTTATTAAAGTAGCTTATAGCCTGGTACCCCTTAAATTTCACATGCAAATAATCATCTGCTATCTCACAGAGGATGATATACCACGATTGCCTGCTGAGGTGCACTATGGTTTCTGGTTTACATACTACAGGTGGAAATCCTCAAGATAAGGTTGTGTTGGTTTGTTTGTTTCTTTCTTTCTTTATCTGCACACATACAGAGAAATACAAAATTAGTAAAATTAGGATCACAGTACCTGTGGTAGAGTGAAGCACCTGAAATGAGGAAGAATATTTCTTTGATTGTATGACTTTCAGGTTCATTTTACGATAGCATTACTATTCCGAGAGGTAATTCAGCATGTCCAGTTTAAAAACCTGAATGTTTTTTTTAACTTAATTGTTTTAAATCTTTGTCTACAGAAACTGGTATATCTAAACTGAACAACTAGTTTAAGTGTTTGAAGTGAAAGATGTCAACAGAGAATTTCTAGGAAAATCAGGTCACAACAAAATTCTTTGGAATTACTTCAGTCTTGATTTTTTGCTATATTGTTACTTTATCTGTTGGAACTTTATTATTTGTCTGTTAAAGTTGTCTGCAAGTATTTTATCTAGATTTATTTTTTCTGTACGTTTAAATCTGCATGTGGGATTTTTCTGCCTGTGTATTGTACTCCTTGAGAATTCCAGTAGAATGTGAAATATGCTACAATGAAGAAACTATTGCCATGAATTATTGAATTATTAACATCCCATGAAATTTTGTAGTAAAATGGCTGCTTTCTGTAATATGCACAGTATTGAAATGTAGAATATTTGTTGTTGTCTGTCATTTAATTCAAGCTTGGAGATAATATTATTAATAAAATAATATTTAAGATGAAAACAGAAATATAAATTGTCCTAGATCTTCATCTGATATAAACCAGAATATGCAATTATCTGAATTGAATACCTTTTCCATTTAGTCAAAGGAATGACACTGATATTAACCACCAGATGCTTCATCACGTTGTTTTAAATTTATACGTACGATATTACAAAAAATAACCTCAACACCATGGTGGTCTCAACACCATGTTTTTATTGTAGAAAAATGAATTAGAGGAATCTACACCACAATTGCATAATATGCTCACAAACATTCCTAGTAACAACTCAAGGAATAATAAAACTTATAGTTAGTTATAGAAATACATTTCTAGAATTTTGTATTAAATTTAGAAAAAAAAGTCGGAAAATTTCCCTATTTCTTCCTATCTCTCTCCAACGAAAGAATGACATTAAAAATTTCACAGATATGGAAGCTACCTTTTTTTTAATCTTGTCTTTGAAGATTTCTCAGATTTATGTATTTATTTCTCTCGTATGGTAGTCTTTTTCACCCTATTAAATAAAAAAACCCTCAAATGTTACCAAACACTTTTAGAAACTGATACTCTAAACCCCTTAACTCCTACTGTAAACCTCACTGTAACCTTTTGTGCATTATTTTTGTAAGAATATAAATCCAGCTATCCTTAATTTGATCAAAAATCCCTTTATCTCAGGTGTCTGTCCCTTTAACAGCCAACAGCTCATTAAAAGATCTTGTGAAAGAGCAGAAAAGATTAGGCACACAGAAAAGCTCAATACCTCCTAATACTCTTCTGCTCACCAACTTAACAGCAATGGCTTTTTTCCTCTATCCATTTGTCTATGTTTTTTAGTCTTGCAAACTTAAAAATATTCATGTCTCATGGAGATGTTTTTATTCTTTTTACTGACACCTTTTTATTTCATTTTACTTCTTCCCCATTTATGCTAGATATTCACTGTCATCAGACAATGAATGATTGTTCCTTATTTCCATTGGCTGTGGCACTTCTGATTTTAAAGACCAGAGCCATCAGAACTCTCATACTTCTATCTTCTGTGATGAATATGTCTAGTCTATTTAATTTTTTGTCATATACATCATACATATAGATAATACATATATAAGAACTTTTCCTGAAGGTTGAGAAGATTTATCTTATAAATCAGGAGGTTTACCACAAGAAAATGCTTGTAGTAACAGTGCTTTAGAATACACCTGCCTGAGAGTTCCTAGACACTTTTGAATGAGCATGTGCTGACTTATGCTACAATTCAGAGGCTTCACTTATGCTACAATTCAGAGGCTTCACTTATGCCACTAGTACTGTAGTTTGCCTTCTGCAAAGTGTCCACGCAGCTGGTTTGCTGCTATTAAGTTAATAAGGAATTGAATAAAAAATTCAATCTCTCAGTTTCCTCCATGCAGAAAAACAATTTAAAATAACCAATTGAATATTTTACAGAATTTTACAGAATTATAAGAACTTCATCCATCTTTTGGATGTTTTAAACAGCATATGTAATTATATCTATATATTTTTAATATCTCTCTTTTTCTCTCACTGTCTTTTTCTCTATTCTAGGATTCATCATCAAATGAAAGAAAGTCAAGTGAATTTCAGGGAAGTCTCAACATGAAGATGTTCACATGTTTTGATTACCAGAGAAGATACATTTCTCTGATGTCACAGTGTCCCAGTTCCTGAGTCCTAGGGAAAAAAAAAATATAAAATCTGTCATGAGCTACTTGGAAAAGGAGTAATATTGTCAATAAAGGAATCACATTTGACAATTAGGCTTAGAAACAAGATTTTGACTCTTGATTTTAGAGTCTTCTCTCTTTATAAAATCAACCTTGGCACTAATCATGTCAAAGCTTGCATAAGTTCCTTGCTATTGTAGTATACTTACATAAAATAATAACAACATTGAATATCAAAATACAATTTCAGAACAAAATAATATGCAATTCTAATTTTGTAACTTATTTTTAAAATCAACCCCAAATAAAGGCCAGCCCCAAGGTCCTTGTTAAGTTTTCTTTTTCACACTCATGACATGATAAAAAGAAAGCCTGAATAGCCTTGCCAATAGAATCTCAGACAGCGCTTAACTGGTGGCCATGTCTTTAAGTGACTACCACTCAGTCTATAACAATAAAATTAGTAAAAAGTCACAGGCTAAAGCTATAAAATATAAAACTATATATATTAAATACTGCTGACAATTTGTAAAGACTGTAATTATATTTTACTATGTAAGGGCCTTGTAATCTGATTTTTCTAATTGTAAAGGCTTTTAAAAATTGTTACTTTTGAATAGATAATATAACAGGAGTCTAAAAAGTGCCACTTCAGCTTGCTCTGTAGAGCAGCTGTTCACATTATGAGAACAACTGTCTTCAATAGATAATGAAGACCTCCACTGCAAGAAGTGTTGGGAGCTCCAGGGCTTTGTTGCTGTTTCAAGATCAGTTATATCATACAAATATAGATAAAAAATGCAAAACTGGTACAAAGCTGAAAACAGGTCCTCTCATATCCTTCACAGAAAGAAATATTATATGTACCATATATATATATAAACTTTATCAAATTATCAAGTATATATTTAGTAGATCAAGATTCCTTTGCCTATGGGTGATCTACTCTCTGAGCAATGTTTTATTATAGAATATGCATTGAGTGGTATTAGTAATATCACCGGAGTGATTTGCAATGTCAAATACTGTTCACTCTGAATAAGGGTGACAGAATCTGGCTCAAAGAGGATAATTGAAGAGTGAGAGTAAAACAAAGTTAATCACTTCAAATTACGACACTAGAATGAAACCCTGAACTAGCTCCTATAAAACTATTTATGAGCTTCAGCTGTTCTCATGCTGAGGACATAAACAACCCTTGTTTGCTGATGCTTCAATGTCTTTGGGAGAGAATCGTTACCACAAAATCTTTCCATGTAAACTGAAAGCTCTAATTACTCTCTGATCTATGGACAGTTTACTCATTTCCTTTATTAATGTATTTTGGCCAGAATCCCTAGCTGATAACAGACTTATTTAATAAATCTCTGTAAAGAACTCCACAACATTTGTATGTAGTATAAGACAGAGTTTGACTATTAATTGACCACTAATGACTAGTGTTCAGGAAAACAAGAAAAAAAAACCCAAAGTTTTATGTTTCAAAAGAAAGAAAGCAGTACACACTTGTATAGGCTAACTTCATTGCCCAGTATCTCAGAATACAATTTTGTATTTCTGCCAGAGTGGTGGTGTACTCTCTGCTTTCTGAGGCTTTGAGAAGAGCCTATCCACTGGTACACATAGTCTCCTGCCATTCCTTTCATTCCTCTTATGGAGAAACCAGTTACCTCTTTGATTATGAATGCATAGCTGCAAAAAAAACCAGAAGCCTCTTTGATTATGAATGCATAGCTGCAAAATGAGATTCTAGAAAACTAAGGTTCAGATTAGATTCTGAAGTAAGGTTTAGAGACAATTGATTCTGGGAACACAGCTAAGATCTGTAGTTTTTGTGTGTGTTTGCTGAGGTGTTATGGATCATGATCTTGTTGTTTGTACTTCAAGGATGGGATTGATCTCATCCTCAAAACTATAAAACTAGGCATTTAGTTAACACTAGGTGTACGACTAGCTGAAAACTAGCTTACATATGAAACCTCACTTTCAAAAGATTAACACACACTGTGGAACTAAAAGTAAAATGTAAATAAATGCAATTATTTGTAAGCATACCAGTTAAATCTTAGACTAAAATAATCAAAGTATTGAGTAAAATTTGTATGACTCCTCATTTAACTTAATCTGATTAGAAATATAGTGTCATTCATAGTTATTTTTTAATTCCACTTATAAAGCTTTTTCATATATAATCACACTTCAGTGCAAGCAAATGTGAATTCCCATTTGAAAATATCTGCAAAATATTACCATTTTATTTGACATAAGAAAAGTACATCTTAATCCCTATAGTATTATGCAATGCATCACAATGAAAGACAAGTTAAAATTAAATATATTTTATACCAATTTGTTTCACTAAAAAGATAAAATTGTTGTAAAAAACTCAGTATGGCTTGCTACCTTAAAGTTCATTTTCAGTCTATACAAGACACACAGTGTAAGCTCAGTCAAACTTTAAAAGCTGTATGTGGACAGTTACTAGACATCCCAGGTGTATTTGACTCAAAGGTCACTGCAGCAGTTTTGGTTTGAATAAAGTTAATTATCTTCATAGTATCTGGTATGGTGTTACATTCTTAATTTCTCACCAAAAACAGTGTTGGTAACACACTCATGCTTTATTTATTGCAGAACAGCACTTAAATGACGCTGAGGCCTTTTTTATTTCTGCTTCTCCCACTACCCTACCAGCAAAAGTGCTGGGGGTACATGGGAAGTTTGAAGAGTTATCCCACACAAGTGGTCTAACTGAACTCAACTTACCAAGGGATTATCTTATACCATATGATGTTACGCTCAGCAATAAAAACTTTGAGGAAGAAGGAGGAAGGTGAGGGACACATTCCAAGAGACAGTGTTTGTCATCCCAGGTCACTGCTATATGTGATGGAGCTCTGTTCTCCTGGGGATGGCTGGACACCTGCTTGCCTGCATGAATAAAGTCCTTAATTTGTTTTGCTTGTGCATGCAGCTTTTGCTTTACCTATTAAAATTTATCTCAACCCATGAGCGGTCACACTTTTGGCCTTCTGATCCTCTTCCCCATACCACTGGTGAGAAGTGGGTGAGCAGTTGTGTGGGGCTGTGCTGCCTACTGGGATTAAACTACAGCAATCACCTTAATTTAGTTGGTAGCTATGGGTGAATCAGTCAGTAATCTTATGGTCTGTAAATAATAACAAACAGGGTAAGTGATTTGGAATACATAACCATGTAGGCACTTATTCTCCCACTGCTCTAAAAATAAATTTAAAAAATTTGAAAAAAGTTTTGGAGTTGATTTTTTTTCCTTCTTTTTCTTCATTTGACTCTGCTGAGTTAATATCGTTATGCTTCCTTCCTTAAAATTAACAGAAGTATGAAGAGGATTTGAAGTAAAAACACTATAAAATCAACAATTTATGAAAAAAAAAAACTTAATGATGCCTTAAAAATTTCAGAGCTACAAAAAATTAGTTTCTTTGATACTTTGAAATTCTATTTTTTTTTCATAGGAGTATCACTATAGAAAGTGGAATAGATTATTTTGACAGGGTTTTTTGGTTTTGGTTTGGTTTGGTTTTTTTGGTGTTTTTTTGTTTGTTTTGGTTTGACTGGAGTTTGTTTGTTTGTTTTTGTACAAATGCTTGTAAAATAACATCAGAAGTCAGGACTTTGTTTCCTTTTACATGTTGTAGCATCACAGTCTGTGACTGGTCTCCAGTCTCCCTTAAAGAGATCTGCTTAGGATGAAATACTATCTAATTATAATTATGATTATGATAAAACCCTCTTGACAATCCATATACTTATATACATACTAAGAGACTCTAGTGCCATTTGAGAAGCTGAGGATATCTGAAGAGTCCATAAAGAGGCTGACTGATGCCATACTGGATGGACAGAGACCTGGTGTGCTGGACTGGCAGATGTAGCCCTCAAGCCCTTACATTTAGGCAATCAAGCCTTAAACATTGACTTTAGAAACCCCAAGATAAGCATAGAAGGAAGATAACTAAATGAGAATAACATGTGTTTAATATAAGGAATTTAACAAAATTGTTTACTGCAAATACCGAACAGATTGAAAGCAGTAAGATGTTAATATCCAGATCCTTACCAAAAATCCTCATTTAGTCATGTATATTTAAGGCAATCATGTCATATGTATGGAATGTATTAAAATAATGGATGGGAATTTCATTATTCTATGCTTCCTGTCAGAACTTGTTTTAGTACTTCATCCGGGGACATGTCTTTGGAAACATCAGCTGAATTCCAAAAAAAAAAAAAAAAAATTGAATTTGAGGACTTAGAGATAAGCTCTGAGTCTTTCAAGCTCAGAATACCTGTACAGAGTCCTCATTTTCTGGACTGGTCAGATATGTCTAAATATTTCTGCATGATAGTGGCTATGGGATAATGTAATGGGCTGAAAATGTGAGAGAGTGTACTATCTATTCGTCACTCTTTTTATTATTTGAACTGATTCAAAAATACAAATTTTATTTTCATTTTGATTAAAAAAACTCTTGAGACTAATTGCTGTTATCCATTTTAATCTTTTTGTGTAATTTTAAATGGTCTCAATAAATGTCAATTGAGACTATTTTTTATGCATAGTGGTATATATTTTTCTGAGTCACATCTCACATAGTTCCTGTAAAGTCAGTAAATTTGTGTGAACTAGAAATAATCGCTGAACTTAAACTAATATATACATGGAAGTAAACTATAGTAATACAGGCGATCCAAATAAAACTCATGGTAGGAAAGTCATTATAGTCTGCAATTAATATAATGGATTTTACAATGTGTGCTACAACTTCTATACAGTTTTATAATAACACTTATAAAATAAAATAGCAATGACAATTTGACCATAAGAGATATGTCATGGTTATAGGATCTGGCTGTATCTCCTTTCTCTTTATGGTTGCTGCCTTCATCCCTCAGGTGTTTCGCTCCTCGTGTCTAATCGTCTTAATGTAACATATGATTCTTCCACATAGCTATTCTGTGTAACTATAATACAACAATGTTTATTAACTTGCAATCCCAAGAGTATTAGCTATTGCAATATAATTGCACTAGAAAGAGGCAAGCTCTATGGAGCCTCATCTACTCAGCAGTGTCAGAGGCTGTTGTTCATACTTCTGTTAACAAGTATTTAGGCATGTGGCAAAGTCTGGTAGTGGAGACTTACGCAGTTCAGAGGCTCAGCTATTCACAGGCAGAAAGTATATCTTCAGAGCATTTCATTAAGATTGTGAAGGCAATTTGAGCAGAGACTTTCATAGTCCTTTCAGAATCTAGCTGGAACAACGTGCATGCATAGCCATGCTACTTAAAGCTAATACTTTATAATTATGATATGGGGAGGTGTAGTTCTTTTAAGCACTTCGCATTATTAAATAATTTCTTTAATTCAGCTCTTCTCTAGCACCTACAGGACATGAGCATACATAATGCCTATAACATTCCTTCTCATCACTTTTTTTTTTTTTTTATGTACTGTTTTCCTGGCCTACTGACCCCATATACATCTATTCAAGAAATGGTTTAGTGGTGAAAACCTTAAATCTTAGACCACTTTTAACCTTGAGTTTAATTAAGTTGAAAGAATAGGTTTGGTCACTTCTGAGCGATTTATATGAGACCTAGACATGCAGGCATTTGGTGAGTTTAGCATTAATGTTTCCAACAACTATGAGATGACAAAAGTGAGGGAAAGCACAGGCAAGGCCATGAAGAGGTTTTCTCAGTGCCTTTTCATTCCAAATGAACAAGGAGTGCACTGTTGACTGCTATGAAGCAAACTAACTCATGAGGATACATTCTGACTTCAAAGCAAATATGTTTGACAGTTTTCAGCAACTCAAACCTTCAGGTTCCCTCTCTGTTATTGACCTAATTGGATCTTGTTTTCAAAGAGTTTCTTCCTTTATCCTGGATTGATGCAATGAAGCTCTTAATTATACGCCTTAATGCTTGTTGAGAGCTGAAGTATAGGAGCAAATAAGCTAAAGCCCACCAGATCAAAGTATTTTTATAGAGTACAATGCTTCACCCAGCAGCAAAAGACATATCAAACGTTGACCTCTTTGCAAAGGCATTTAGCCTCATGATTGGCCTTCTAACAGTTATTTCTGATCTCTTCCCCTGTTTGCCACAATTCATTTCTCTTCTCTTTTCCTAGAGGATGGAGCAGTTACAGATTATGAACTATACTGTTCACTTAGTGCAGTAGTCACAACTGCTGCAGAAACTCCTATAATAAGGGATGCTAATATTTCAGAACCTCATAGAATTGACTTCTTTTCTCTCCTTTTTTTTGGTTGTGTTTTGGGTTGTGTTTTGCTTTTTTTCCTGGCTTTCATTGCAGAGCTAGCTATTTGCTGTTAAAATGTAGAAGACTGAAGCAGAATTTTTTCCACTGTAACAATCATATTTCTAGTGTTATTAAATATCTTTTTCAGAGGTTATCTAACTTGAGCAAGTTCTCATTGTATATATATATGGTGCAGTGATTATAGATCCTTGTTTCCACCTGGTGCAGTGTAGAATAGAGAGGCACTGGGCTAACTTATTCCAGTATCCTGAAAAAAAGTTGTGACTACTGATTTGATTGCTTTAACCATTCAGCATACTGATCACGTGTCCTATCAGACAAAACTGCTAAGATGTAGATAGCACCAGAGTATAGCAGGAATATGCATCCCAGAAACTGGTCATGAACAATTATACTATTTTAAATTATATTAAATGCATACAGTTGGACTTCATGCCTTTGGTTCTCCAGAGTCAGTTTTATGTCTTTGAATGTATTTATTTTTTAATGCTATTTCTATGTTTTTGGTGGTTCCACTTGTGAGAATGAATGTAATATGAATTTTTGTTTCACAAAATAAAAGATCCAAAGGAAACATTCCAAAATATTTCTCTCAATTTTTGTGATTTCTACACACACTTTCTTTTTCTTTTGCCCCTTTATGTTTGTTTTTCTACCCATCTTTTCTCTCTTTTCTAACTTTCTTTGATTCATTTAGACTTATGCTCTATCAGTGCAGATCACTGCTGTGTACTAATTTGTTTCCTTCTGGTATGAATATATGAGACTGAGGCCGTGTTGAAGAAAGCCTTCTCTGCCTATTTCACCTCGCTTTGAATCTCTGTAGGACTAATGGAGCCCATGTTTCTCAGCATGCACCAGACTAGTCTTTCAGCAGTTACTCTGAATTCTTGCAGATCTTCCTTCTTCCTTCTCATGCTCTAATCACTTTTCCTGTCTGTGACTGCAAGATTAGGATAATTTGACCCTTTAACTTTGTAAGCAATTTCTAATATAAAAAGCAGTATTTAGCATTTCTTAAGCTGAAATTAAGCAAGGAAGGACCCCTGTTAACATAGATTTTCAATTAACTTTTGTCCCACCCATTTTTCAATAGTTAACTTCAGAACTGTAGGTCTGGAGGCCAAAATTTAAATAACAGAATGCATGTCCACATGCACAGTGATATTTTCAACTGATCTTCATTAATTTATGACACTGACAGTAAATGGATTTGAGTTGCACAAGTAAGTGCAACTTATTAGGAGTATTTGAAGTGGAAAAAGAATAAATGAGTATGGTGAATGAATTTTCTTTGCATTTCTATAGGTTATAACTAAAGCTCTATGAAAATGCTTGCAGTCAGGAATCTCCTAGCCTATAAGGCTTTTATCTTTACTGTAACTCTTGTAAATGACCATCAGCAACAAAGAGACTCCCTGGGTGCTGAGATTCAGATTTTAGAAGTTTTCTTGGCAGCTCCCCATTTAGCTCGAGTGAGAAGACAGATGCCTACTTGCCCATCATACTCAGGATCGTGTTCATATGGAGTTTTGGCCAGTGTTGTTTTTTTTTTTTTTCTTTCTTTTACGTAAGTTTTTCATTTCTACTGTTAGCCATTGCTGTTTTATAAAACTTCTTGATGGAGAACTAAGTAGTACATAGGGAAATAATTATGATAATAATATGGAAACTCATCCTTTCAAGTGATTGTTTTAGCAGTAAATAAGGACATGTAGGACTCCCTTTTAAAAAGTGGTTTTTTTGTCAAAATGATGTAATGTTAAACTGATTTTCATGATACACCTTTTAACACGAACCAGTAGCTTAAGGATCCAGACTAAAAGACGTGTTTATGATGTACGTGTTTATTATGTACTTGAGGAGCTCTAGGTTAAAAGATGGATAAAACTGTCTGTACACTTAGACCATTTTAAGCTACTGTTCTATTTTTTCCAGAAAGACAATTTTGTACAAGATAAATTGTTAGTTCAGTAGTTGTCTTCAATATAATGATAAAAATGCATACATTTTTTGCCTTTATATTATTAAATTGATGACACTTTTGTTTTGAAAATCTACCATTTCATGCATGTCATAAACTGCATAGTAAGGTATTAAAACATATGTGAAAATCTTACAAAAAATAAGCTGTAAATTATGTTAAAAACAGCACACTTTACATTTTTCTAGTAAATTCATCATAATGCACAATCAATGCATTCAAAGGCAAAAGTTAGTTTTACTCCACTAAATAAAAATTTCAAAGTTAAAAAAAATAAATCCAAATTTTATTTTACTAAAGCAAAACCAAAATTAAATGGCAAGAGAAAACAAAACCTAGGATCATGTGTCATCTGAAACAGATTGCAATTCCTTAATTTCAGCTTTTAATTACCGATATAAACATATTAGTAAAAGAAACTTGAAAATTGGTGGAAAGGCAACACTGGGTGCTGTATGAAAAATTGCTACTTGCTAAGTAATATATTACTTTCATGAGATGTATAGGAGTTTTGTAAGTCAAGAGCCAAGTATAGACACCTAGAGTAGGTTTCATTTCACTTAAGGTAGGGAGGTGCTGCTCATTATGTGCTTTTATTATATTCAAAGAGAGGAAATAAATATTTTTAGAACACACTTTCAATTGACGTAGTTGATCTACTTCAGGATGAGTTACATTGTATGTTACCATGTGTATCTCCTTCAGCAAAAGTGTAGGATGATTTGCTCATACAAAGATCTTGGTATTAGTCTGCATTAGACCAGGCACCTAACTGTAGTTTGATCAGATGCTTGCTTTCATATTTCTTACAGTAATTTTATTCAGAATGTTGCTCTGATGGTTAGTAAACATAATTTTCTGAAAAAAATATATTAATGCCCAGTCTACTCCATTTGTCCTTCTGCCATCACATATTCTGGATTATTTGAGCCTTCTCCAACCAGTCTTCTAGAAAATATCCATGCTGGAATCATAGAGAAAGATCATAATTTGTTTTTTCAAAACTAAATAATTTGGGTTCGTCTGCTCCAAACTGAGTTAGTCTTTCATGATAACTAGCATCATACACAATATTTCAAAGTTATTGTTATAATTTCCTTGAACAATACCATTCCTTCTTTTAATACAACCTTGAGTCACATTTGCCTTTCCATAACCTTAGCACACAAGTTTTTCCTTTTTCATACTCAATTCTTTTATAAATTCATGTCCCTGTGCCCAGTTGTTTCTGTCTGATGAGCTTGCAGTTATTTAAACTGCTCTCTTTAGATAGTAGGCCTGGCACTGAAAATTGTCACTGGCACTTCAGCCAAATTCCCCCATGCCTCCTAATGTTAGGAATTTGGACAGTGACCTCAATGGAATGCTTTAGTTTTTGATCAGTTCTGAAGTGATCAGGCAACTGAAAAAGGTGATCATTGTGGGTCCCTTATATCTGAAATTATTCTGTTCTTTTTATCACATTACAGGTCTCATAATATCATATTTTAATATCTGTTTTATTATTGATGATATCTCCTATATTTATTCTATCAAAACATTTTGTTAGCCTTCTGTATATTTTTTCCAGAATTATTAATTATGTAAGCTTTTCCTTGCAGATCAGCAAATTCTTTTTAGTGATGCCTAATGTAGTAATGGAGCAAGAAAGGACTGACATTAAAATTGATTCATGGACAGCATCAAAAATAGATAAATATTCTGCATGTTCTTGTCCAGGGAGAAGATATTAAAGCGCAAGAAAAACTATGTGGCTATAGGAGAAGAAGGTAATTCAAACACCACAAAGAAAGCTTCTGGTAAAAAGTAGAATAATGAAAAAAAAATCTAAGGGGGTAAGCTATAAAAGATCTTAGTCAAAGGAACTCATATTCCCTATCATATTATGCTGAAATATACAGTATGTGAAATTGTTAATTCATCATTAGGAGGCAAATGAAGGTGTTAAAATATAATAGATAGGAAAATATGTCTGCTTTTAAAAAGAAAGAAAACAGCAATCTGAATAAGTGTATACTCATTGTCATATGGATCAATGGTGTTGAAAGCTCTGGAAAAACTCCTGAAGAAAAATAAAAGAAATGGAAGACTATGAAAAAGGGAATGAAATAAAACACATATTTAACAAAGATGGTTCATGTCTGGTTAATTTGATATCTTTTTTCATAAAGTGATTTTTTAGACAAGGGAGATGAAGTACATTTATTTGGACTCAGGTACTATGAATAATTGATTTTTCAGTTCAACAACCCATCTAAATAAAAAAAAACAAACCTGGAAAAAATAATAACAATAATGATTCCAATAAATTGATTAAGGGATATGGAAAAGGTAGCAGTTTAGTAGTTTGATACATATTTTCTATATGTATATGCATTCATATAATTTAAAAAAAAATAAAGTTATAATAGCAAATAGTAAGTAAGAAGGAAAACATGTTCTGTCATATCTAAATAGAAACTTACAGCAGTGAGATATTAGAAGATTTGTCTAAGCATTTTTTTAATGGTTTTGTTTTATTTGATTAGATATTTTAACAATTTTAGGAAAGAAGGATTTCAAAGAGCGTTTCAAAATTAGCCCAGGATATGTTAAGGTTTTTCAGTAACTGCAGCTAACAATCATTTGAAAAGCAAGAGAAGGTACTATTAATGCTTTAATACTTAAAATCAAAGAAGAATACTCACTGAACAAAGCCAGAATCAAAAGTATAGATAAAATGTTTTATAGGGAAATAATAAAATCAATTTGCTTTAGTTGCTAAAGTCAAAATAGTAACACTAATAGAAATACAACAGGTTGAAAAAGCCTTTGTGAGCAAGCTGATGAAAAATGGACAACTTAACAATCCCGTTGGTAGGAACAGTAAATGGCCAGCTTAATAGAAGTATCAGATGTTTTGGAAACAATTTTAAAAGTATTAAACATCTCAGCTAATTCTTTCAGGAGAATGCTTTAGTCGATCATAAGGTTCTACTTTTATTTAATTAGAAATAGAAAACTTCTATGTCCTCACAAATTCCATCATAAATGTGATAGTGGATACTATCTTGAAGACATAAAGCACATTCAGATAGGTAGGTTGCTAATTTTACAGGGTGTCTTAGGCTTTATACCAGTATGTTTATCTAAACTGCTTTTAAAAAAAAAGAATATTTCTAGACAGTGGAAACAAAATAAAGATAATTCTTGTTCACTGTATACATAATGAAAAAATAATTGTTGTAGGTTTCTGTCCCAGTTTTAGCAAATATACAAAGAGGTTCATTAGCTAAAAAGGTAAACTCAGATCAGTCAAGATTATTGAGGTTAGACAAATTGCTGATAATAAAAATAAGATGTCTGTGATTTGAGTTACGGTTCCCACTAATATAACATCTAATACACTTTATTGTCCCTTGAAATGAAGGAAAATCTTTGGCCCAATATAGTGCAAATATGTTTTGCTTCTATTAAACAAACCCCCCCAAAACAAACAAACAAATAAAACCAAAACAAAACAAAAAATCCACCACACTCAAAACTATTATGAAGAAAAACTAAGAACTGACATTCTTTTCTTCCTTCTTTCCACATGTAAGAATCCTAGAGATTTAGATTAAATGAGTGGAATTTCTTCATTTAGCAAGATAAAATAGGGAGATACCCACTATCACTAGTAAAGAAAACTATGACTCTCTGCATGATAGAATTTGGTGGTAATGAATTCAAAATATGAAATTATAGTATTTCCAGTATTTTAGATTTTTGTTGCAATTGAAGGTATTTTAGTAAAAGAAAATGCAAAGGCTGATAAAAATTAATTATATCTAATTCTGATTTACATTTCTATAGAATTCTTGAAAATAGGAAACATGCAAAAGTATATTACATGAGCTGCATGTGGAAAAAAAAATTTGAAAATGAGCAAACAATTTTCATGAGCAATTTTTGTCTTAACAGTGGTCTAGTCCTTTTGGTAGCTAAACAACTCTAAATGTTAACTCCAGTGTTCATTTTTCTGAGATAATAAGATTCAAATATTGTCCATCTGGAAAGCCCTTTTTTTTTTGTAGGGATGTGTAAGGTTATTAATTTCTCTCTTATCCTGAAGGAAATAATATCAAAACCATTCATTTTCCTTCCCCAGAATGTTCAGATACTGTCTCAGTTACCGGTGAGATGAATACCTTCTAACTCACTGTTTTTAGTGAAACACATGCCAGAAATAAGATAAAGCTTACAGTTCACTAAGACCTGTAAGGTTTGGAGTCAGCTGCCATTGCAATTTTGCTAGAGTTACTTTCTATAAACATTTCTTAAAGAGGGAAGAATCTGTGCACTTAAACTATTATAAATCTCTTATTCTTTCTGGTTTTGGAGGTGTGGGGTTTTTGTATCTTAAACTCTAAGATACATTCTTATCAAAATGAGCATCTTTTTTTTCAATCACATGAAGTAATTGGCTGTTTACTGAAACAAAAGCTGAACTAGTTTTCATCCAACTTAGCAGGCAAATCACTGAGCTTTACATCAACAAGAGGTTTACAACAGTTCAAAATAAAGATAAAATTAAGGGAATCCATTATAAGACAACAAAGATAAGCTTCTAAACATCTTTTATTTACACACTGTCTTGAATATGTGCCAGTAATCTATCAGGAGAAAACAAAACACTTCTGTACAGTCTGTATTAGTAACACTACATACTGGGGGATGAATGGATTGAAAGCAGTACTTGGTGATATTGGTAGATAAAAAATTAGTAATGACCTGGCAACCTGCCCCTGCAGCCCAAAAGTCCAACTGTATCCTGGGTTGCATCAAAAGGAGTGTGGACAGCTGGTTCAGGAAAGTGGTTCTACCTCTCTACTCTGCTCTCATGAGATCCCACCTGGAGTACTGCATCCAGCTCTGGATATTTTTCAAGATACGAAAGATATAGACCTTAACAAACAGGGCCAGAAAGATGATCAGAGAACTGGAGAACCTCTCCTGTGAAGACAGGCTGAGACAGCTGAGGTTGTTCAGCCTGGAGAAGAGACTAATCTGAAAACCATTTCAACACTAAAATAACTTAGAAGAAAACTGGAAAGATACTTTTTTTTTTTTAATCCGGCCCTGTAGTAACAGGTTAAAGCATAAGCATTCTAAAATAAACAATAATTAAAAAAAATAAAACCAAAAACCATTTTTGATGATGTGAATGGGGAGGCACCGAAAGAGGTTGTCCAGAGAAGTTGTGGAGGACCCATTCCTGGAAGTGTTCAGTCAGTTTAGATGGAGCTTTCAGCAGCCTGCTCCAGTGGAAAGTGTCCCTGCCCATGGCACAGGCTTAGAATAAATGATGTTTAAAGGTCTCTCACAATACAAATCATTCTATGATTCTCTGATTTTATTTAAGTCTTCAGGCCATCCAGAGTTCCATATGTGAGATTCTAAAGAATGGAAGGAGTAATCAATGTAGTTAAAACAAAATAAAAGAAAGATGAAAAAATTAATTTATAATGTAGAAAGCTTCACAAAACACGTGAAAAAACCCTTAATAAGTATTAGGTACATACAATTGAAATATTTTTATTACTAATAAGAAGCCATGAAATGCAAATTAAACCATTTAAAATTGCTGATTCAGGTCTTTACTGAACAGAAACTGTCAAGTTTAAGATCCTGTATGAACCTTTGTATGAACCTTAGGTTGAGGTTTTTTCAAATTTAGTGTCTCTTCAGGGACCTCAGTGGAAACTCATTCAGTACCTATGTGGGTTCTAAAGAGCAAAGATGCAAGGTTGCATAAGCAATGAGACTGGAGAATTATGCGACTAATCTCACAGTGTCACATATAGACCTCTGAGATGTAATGCATTACAATATACTGTATTAGTACCTCTTTTCATAGAGATAAACTAGAAGTTTGCTAGAAAAAGGAGAGTACTAAACTACTCTAAAGATTAGAAGGAAAGAACCAAGAAACAGTGTAGCACAATTGTTTTCTTCAAAGGCAAATGAGAACTTGAAAGAAAAATATGTCTAACTGGAAATATTCTAAAGAAATTAGGTTTAAAACTGTTGTCATCCCTATATCATACGATGATACACTGTGTCTTGGTTCTTTCCTTCTAATCTTTAGAGTAGTTTAGTACTCTCCGCGTTGTATCATGGCGCTTCACCTTCAAGGCTGTGTTGTGCTGAGCACATCGCTTGGCTGCAGGGTACACTTAGCTGGTACTAGTAATGAAGAAGCCTGTAGGCAGCTGCCATTTGCATCAGCAATAACACCACCTGTGAGTGCTTGTGTTTATCTGAAAGTGAAGCAGACTGTTCCCATGTGAACATCCTTTTGTTTGACACTAGAAATGATTAATAGTATTGTTCTTTTCTAACAATATCCTATAAGAGCTCTAAAGACCAAAATGCCATCAAACAGATGGGATCTGCATTATCTGCTGTTCCCTGACTGGAGGTCTTTCTAATGATACACAACTGTTCTCTACATCTGAAGCATGTAAGATTATCTATACTATTCTCTTTTTTCCTACAGTGTTAGCTACAATAAATAGTATTTTAAGCAGTGTCTTACCAAATCCCAGCAATCTTTTCACCAGGATTATAAAGAATACCAGTCCTGGTGCCTTGCAGCAGTGCACTACAAATCCCAAGGTAGATAAATTAGACATTTAAGCAATCTGAGAGTGCTTGTTCTCCTGCAAGTTTAGAGATGTGATGGATGTTTTTCAGTGTCTGATGGCAGCACATAACACTACCCTCAGTTTTGCTTTAAGGTAGCATCTTCCAGAAGAGAGGATATCAGTCCCTGGATGCGTTGTTCCAATTCAGACCAGCTACAGTGCAAATATCTTTTCTATCTTTTGCTGCCTGTATTATGGAGGTGATAATTCTCAATCAAGGGGCCCCTATATAGATATCTGGGAACAAAAATACCAGAGCTTTTCATCAGGATGAGCAGTTCCTACCTACACAAGGTAGCAAAAAAAAAAAAACACTCTAAGTTTTCACACTTGTAAACAGTCTGGTGTTGACCACAGGATAAGTAATTTGACAAAATATGAATCTGTTCCAAGATGGCAATGTTTATGTTACTAAATAGTTATGTTTCTCCATTATGAACAAAGAGCTATTGCAGAGTGCTCTCTCTGTTGTAGTGTTCCTTGAGGCAAAATGACTGTGACAATCAGACTTGATTTAAACTCCAAGAGATTTGCATCATCGAGCAAATGTAAAGCAGTAAGACCAAATCATTGAATCTGGGGAAATAAACTGCTATCTTAATAATGAATATTTCAACATTTCTATTTCTTCAAAGAGTTTATTTTGGTCAAGAAATTTCTAATAGCAAAGGCACAAGCTACTGTTACTTCTGTTGCTACTATTCTACAGTAGAAGAGCAACAGTCCTACAAACAGCAATTAGCAGAATGCTAGTGATTGTAAAGAACTTAGAGGCAAAGGAAGGGATGGCTGTGGGTAGTGTGTGTCTTGTGTCAGTGTGTGCTTTTCCTTGGGAATCAGAACACTTGACAAGGCTGAGAAAGAAGCACTTTTTTTTATAGCTACTATTCCCTTGTATGTGAAAATGAATCAAGCTGATAGAATTATTTATTTACACAGTAACCAACCTTAGTGATTGTTGTGCCTGAGCTAGGAATGCAAAGGAATGCATGAGTTTTATGGATGAATGGGTACAAAAGCTACAGAATCAGTGAGGAGCAGAGAATAGGTGATTTTCTGAGCTTCTGAAATTATAACGATATGTATCACTGTATGCCATTGCAAACACCAGAATAGTTTTACTCATGGTTACACTGCTGTATCACTGGCTACCTAAACTGCAAGACTGTTTCTGCTCGTGGACTAGACAATTAATGCATTGAAGAGGAAAGAAATTAATACTTCCATCAAAGCCTCAAGTAAAAGCCTTGTGCATTATGTAAGTTCTTATTTATGATAACATTTATATAAGACTTAAACTATTCTCATTAAACTTCATCTGACTGAATACAAAGATACATGTAAAAATGGCATAAGAAAAGTCTGTTTGGGAGTCTAGCAGAAGACAAGATGTCAGAGAAAATGAGAAGGAAACTGAAGAAAAAACCTTTTCTGCTGTCCCTGCTGAGAAAGACAGGAATAGTTGTTCAGCACATTTCAAGAAAATTGGGCTTTTTCCTAGGGATTACATTTATTAGTCCATGGATTAATAAATTCTCACTTTATTTGTATCAGCATTTCTGTAAGAAATCACAGAAGTAATTATTTCTTCATGTGAAAATACACTCTTTTTCACTACCTTTTAGTAATAGGAATATACTATTATGGAATGATTCTCTGAACACGTTCACATTCATGAGGTATCTGGTAATTCTCAAATGATAATGGGCAATAATTTGTAATTTTGTTTTGAAGTATAACAGCTGAAATTCTATTCCTATCCATAAACAGTAAATAGAAATGCTATTTGTTCCTTCTTTCTGCCTAAATGACACATTAACCTTTTTGATTAATCTAGTGCTAAAAGTCACATGACATTATTTTATTAAACAGCATTTCATGTTGGTCTTAATAGCTCCAATCAAACATCACTTACTGCTTGCCCTTGGAGTGTTCACTTCTTGTGCTATTTGCATAAACAAATCATGCAATACACCTCTCTGATGCAAATCCCAGTGATTAATATCACATATTTATCTTGCAAAAAAGGACTTCATAGGTTAAAGATCCACTAACTAGAAGAGGAACAAGTGCAGAGAATGGGAATACACAGAGTCTTCAGTCATGTGAAGTTCCCCATGGTGACAATCATTGTAATTCCACTGAAAGCAATGGAGCTAAAATGACTTTCATCTACATCTTAATTCCATCAGTTTGACTGGAAAATGAAGAGCAAGACATTTTACTGGTAACAGCTGGGTTTGTAGGTTCCTGCATTCTGTCTGACCTTGTCAAATTTCCTCAATTTTCATTTGAACTCCTTTGTCCTCAAGCTATAATGTACAAATCTATCCATTGAAATCATAAACATAATCTAGACGGCATCTTCTCTACAATGCTTATTCAGGCTCTAGATTCATTATGTAACAACATAATATTTATTGTATTTATTAATCTCATTAAATTATTGATTGCTCCCTTTTCATTAACACACACACACACAAAATATTTTAAAATATAGAGGTTTAATCTTTTCCTATCCTGATCAGGTAATTTCAATAGGTCTGTGATAAAAACCTAAAAATCAAAAAAACCCAAAACCCAATCAACCAGAGACAAACATCCCATCAGCAGAGGCTGAAATTCCATCCTATCCCTACTTTTTCTTCAGAAATAAAATATCTTTTTTTTTATCTAAATAAAATCTCAATCCTTGTGAGGAATTTCACAACAAATTAATGGATGCATCTGTGACTGTCTTGAACTGTACTAATACCATGTTGTCACAAAGTCATCAGTAACTTATAGCCTAGGATTGCAAGTGCTTAAAATAACACGATACTTAAGATTCCATGAGTATGTCTAATAAGTGTCTTCTGTGAGGACCTGATATCTTACTTGTGTCTTACCACTGAGCCTTACACTTTTATAGCCTAGGAAGAAGCCCCAGCTGACAACATAGACAGATGCTCATGCATAGAGTTGGCCCTAAACTGCTCACAATATGTGGCCAATACTGTGACAAAAGGTTAACCAAGACAGAATGTGGCAGCTAATTGCTTAGAAAACTTGTTTAGGATGTGAAAGACACATATTCATATTGCTGCCTACACAAATTGGAGTTTGAATTAAAAGGAAGCTTTGCCATCTTCTTTCTAATACAGAGGAGCATAACTTCAGCAAAAAGTAATAAAAAACATACTACAGAATACTTTTCATCTGAAATAGTCTTTAAGAGACTGCAGACTTGGAAGTCTAACACAAGGACTAAGTAATGACTTTGGACCTGAATATCATACACTGTTTAAGGTACAAGAACATATTCAATTAATTTATACCATTTTTTATGTGTGAAGTCCCTGAAGAGAACTCTTTTGCAACCAACAGTCCAAGTTGTCAGGTAGAACTATTTTGAAGGCCAGAATGCAGTTGACCAGCTCGACTCTGAAAATTTCTTTAATGACTGTGACTGAAATGGATTGATTTTCACCACTAACACCTTCTGCCCCACAAACAAAAAGATCACACAGGTTAATCCTGGATTCTACAGGTCTTAGTCAACGATTTGTCTTAGAAAAGGATTTAAGTTTTGATGTCCTACTGAGCAGCAATTTTGACCTTAGGAAATAAGGCCATATTACTGTGCCTTACTTACTTTGTTGTAAAACAGATATTTCCAAGAAAGGTTGAAATCTGCTGATAAAGAACACTACATAAAATACACCTGATCTCTGAAAACAGTATTTTTCAAAAAAACCTTACCTGAGGTGTTCCCTGTTTTCTCTTTGAGAGGCTGTGGGGTTTTTGCCTTATTTTTTTTGGAGAGGTATGGTGGTAGAGGTTGTTTGGATTATTTGCTTTAAAAAATTATAATGCTTAAATTTTCAGCTAATGCCACATGGTTATTATTATTATTACTATTATTTTTTCACGTTCCAGCTTCTGAGACCATTATATGAGAAGGTCCATCTAAAACAGGCACACAAATAAGGAAAATTTTATTCTGATTAATTTAAGAGAAAAACCATACAAGTCAGAAAACAATTTAAAAAAGTCAGTTTATCACCTGAAGGACGTGTCATAGATATCTTCAAGAGTCCAATGGATGCTGGATTATTTTACAGAAATATAAATAAATAGGATGTGCTTATAAGGTTTCCAGGAAGAGAAATGAAAAGATGCAGCAGAAGAGGATCCAAATGTTACAAAATGCACATACCAATAACTAGAAGTGTGTGTGATGCCTTTTCCTCTTACAATGAATTATAGCCCATACTTTCCCATTGAGACAGCTGGAGCTCCATATAAAAAGGCATGAACAACAGAAAATTCCAGACATATTGCTACTTTCTGTTGTCAAATGAGTTCAATTCCACAGTTAAATAAGTATTTTGCCAAAGCTTGAGTAATTATCAGATTACACAAGAGTAGCTTACCATTGTTAATTGTAAATGTATTACACAGAATAAAAAAATATGCACCCGTCACAGCACTTTGAGAATCTGTTCAAAGGTAAAAAAAAAAAAAACTCTGTCAAGAACACCAGGGCAAACTGGTGTCTGGTGTCCACTGTCTTCTTTTGAAACACCCTGAAAAATAAACCAAACATTTAATGTTATTAGTATAAATCATAATTTCTCCTTTATCTTAATAACAGTATAGAAAGGAATTTACTTTAAGGAAGTCAATTACTGTTTTGTAAGTGTGGGCTACTATTTTTTTCTCATACAGAGCTAATTTCCTGCCTCACCTGCTGTACACAGTCCTTTGTTTAGTCATATAGCTTTCAACTATTCTGTATTTAAAGATTAAGATTTTATTTCCACAGACAGTGAAAAAACTTTGTAATATATAACCTCTTCTTTCCCAGTTTCAGTCATAAACAATAGGACAAAGATGTTACTACTGCAGCATGCCATAACAGTCAGAGGTTTCAATCAGAACTAGGACTGTGAAATCTCTGTAATAATGGATTTTCTTTCTTTATTTATTTACTGAAACAATTTACTCACTACATGAACAGAAGTAGGAAGACAAATGATTTTCAGAAGAAGCTGCTTTAGAGAACAACAAAATCAGTTTTATTAGCCACTTTAACTTCTGTTTTATAAATATCCTTTATGAAAGAGAGATTTATTTTTCAATAAAAAGTCAGAGTTTCATTTTTGCTTCCTTGTTTGGTTGGCTTTTTTTTTTTCTGATACAATACTGTATATTTCACTTAAAATGTTTCACATTTTTTGAAAATTCCAAGAATAGCATTTTGTTGCAATGAATTTATAGCAACTTTTTAAAAGAAAATATTTTCACTGTTGCCGAGGGTTTCTTTGATTTGATTTTTGATTTTTTAATTTTATAGATATTAGAAATTATTGTAGATCTAATGTATTAGTAATATAACTTTAGTAGCTGAATGTTTATACACCCTAACCCCTATCCTATCAACCCTTAGAATTCCTTAAAGCTGTTCAGTCTGTATTTCAAGGCAGGAAAACACCATGAAGCCTGAACCACAAGATAAAGACAGGGACAGAAGGACCTCCAAATCTGAAGCTTTGGAAGGCCTCCAAGGACCTGACGTGCTGTGAAGAAGACAACAAAGATGAAGAGAAGGTCCTGAGACCCCAGACCTAATTCCCGAGGGGGCGTGGAGAGGGCGGTTTGGGGCAGGACTGGGGGAAATAGCAAAATGAGATTGGATGGACACTATTATAAAAACCTGTAACTTAGTGGTGTGAGAGAGAATTCTCGTGTGAATGTATTCCTGGAGCCGGTGTTTGGCTCATTAAAACTTTTACTTATTTATCTTATCTCCTTACTGACTGCCTGGAATTTTTACTGCGCTCCTTTTAAGGCATCACCCTCCTTATCAGTCAGAAATGTTCTGGTTTTCGCTATGGCTAAATAGAGATGTTTGTTGTAAAAACAGTATTCTTATTCCACTGCCTCTCAAGATTTCATTCTCTTTCTCAGTTATCCCTGCTTCAAAGTAAAGACTACTGTTTTATCCTATCAGAAGTCCTGTTAAAGATCTTTGACCAGCATTTTGAAAAAGGATTCACAAACTACATAATCCTGATAAAGAAATCATAAATTGAGATAAAGCCAAGAAAGATATCCTTTATTTATGCAATGTAAAACTGTTTAATAATACTTAATAAAAACTAAATCCAAGATCAGGTTGGCAGAAAAAATTATTATTGCACAGATTCTAATTAACATATTCATAATAAAATTTAAATCACATTAAATTTACTTATTTACTATCTTAGTTTAGGAATGGTATTTTCTAATTTAATGCACCCACTGAAACATGCCAAACCATGTGCTCTTTGCTCACTTCTCACTCCCCCTCTCCCTCCTCCCACTATGGGCTGGAGAGGAGAACTGGAGGCACAAAAAATAAAGATCACAGGTTGAGATAAGAGCAATTTACTGGACACAGCAATGAGATAAGAAAGTGAACAGTAACAGCAACAATACTAATAAAAGAGTGTATAAAACCCAAATTATTTGCATACAAGTTCACATCCCTGACAATACCTGACTGCTCCCTGTACTGGGCTACCTGATCTGGAAGGGACCCCTTTCCCTATTCCCAGAAAATGACACAAGATGGTATAGAGTAACCTCAGAGTCCTAACCATGCCCCGTCTTGGTTACTGCAAAAAATAACCCTGTCCTGACTGGAACCAGGCCATTTGCTTAAAGGTCATGTTACTTTCCTTTTAAATGAAACTTTGGCTTGAATTTTGAAGGGAAATATTTATCAGTTCAGCATGCTGCAGGCTAGTTTAGATGAATTCTAATTGAGCCACATGATCCATAAATGTGACCTGGAAAAATCATGGAATATTTTTGAATGAGTTAAGCATAAAAATCTGGTATGCTGAGGCTAATTGAACTGTTTTATTTAGAGGTAAACCATATACTTTGAGAAAAATATTAAAAATCTCTTCTCCCTTTTGTTTGTGTTCCCCCTCACACACACATTTTCAGTTCAATGTTTTGAGTTTATTCCCACAAATTTAAAAACATTCTTACATTTTGAAAAATTCAGCAGCAAATTGCTTAGTATATTAGTAGCAACAAAATCTTGTGTTGTAAAGAAATTAAGCTGCCGACATCTTTGTTACAAGTAAAAAGTCTTTTGCGTCCGTGCCTACATAACATCATTTCTATCAGGGGCAGCTGGGGTAAAAATAGATATGAATCTGACTCTAGAAAGTGAAAACTGTATTTAAATATTAGGTCCAGGCCCTCAAAAATGGCAAGTAGTTAATTGTTAGTTCTAACATGAGAGCCAAATGAGTGCTTTCATAATTCTTCCTCAAGCATGGTTACAAATGTAAACCATCTGGAACATGTTTTGCCTAGAACTAAATTACATTCTTGCATAGTGAACTGCAACAAAGATAGACTAATCTGTAGAGTATTTAAAATATTAACTGAGGAGTTGAGGCCTTGGGTCAAATCTTTTCTCTGACATGGATTGCCTTTGTGATCTTTGGTTTACCACACAAATCTAGGGATCAGAAATGGACTTACAAGTCTATGTAGTGATCTCAAGGCTACTTCATTGTGGAAGGAGTTGTACCCTGCAGTTGTCATTGCTTTTATCTTCAGAGTTCCTGGAATTGCCATAACTGCATATCAACAGTGGTCAATATGCTTCATATCTCAGTTTATGGCTTAGACTTAATACTCATGATTAGAAGTTGCGCTATATAGTTTGATGAGGATTCACAAGCTAGATGTCAGTCTCCCTAAATCCTCTGTCTGGCCAATACACTCAGAGCATTCTTAGCACCTGCCACTGGACCAGAATCCTCACATAAACTAATAAAATTCACTACCTCCTTTAAAAATTTAGAAAATAAATGTAAAACTATACAGTTGTATATTCCTGTCTGTCATAGTTTCACTATAATCATGCTGGTGTACAGAAGCAGAGTCTTCTTATCAAGCTTTATTTGAATATTGTGAGTTACCTTTCGGAGATGTCTTTCTCTTTCCTTTGACTCCGGTCTACATTAAGTAGTGGAAATGTTCAAAATCATTACAAGATTCATAAAGTTGGATATGAAGAATTCCACCTTGATGACTCCACAAACAAAATGTCAGCATTTCAGATTTCATCTTGCAGTGCCTGTTGCCTCCAGGTGAAGCTCAGGAAGCCAGCATACCACCTTGGGTAGTGGCAGTTCATTCTAGCTGCAAGGCCTGTCACTGGCAGCCCACTGGAAATCTGCTCTTTTGGCCTGAGGCCAAAGCCCCTGAGTGTGGATGGCTGGTATGGGATGTGTCACATGTCCTAAGTACAGGATTATAGAGAGAAACAGGTATTTTTGTACATAACCTTACTTAAACATGGATCATCCTTGCTGTGGCTCTGACAGGTGTGCATCCCAAGTTTTAGGAACTTATGATGTATGCTTTCACATGTATTTTATTTGAGCCATGTTTTTGATTAGTTTACCAAATGAGCTGTTCAGGTAAATGAAAAAAATTCCAGGGAGTTTTTTTTTCTTGTTGTTTTTTTTTCTTTTTTTTTTATTACACCCAAGGGCAAGTTTCAATTGTCAAAGTCAGCAATGGTCTTTTACCCATAAAATATCTAAATATGCTTATTCAGACCGTAAAAAGTGGCTTTTCTAACCCACCTTGCTTTAATATTCCATTCTATTTTCTTTTATCCTAAGTTTTGGTAGGCACACATAACAGTTATTGGTATTTTTGCTTTGTATAAAATATTTATAGAATTCTTTAGTTACACACTTCAAATATTCTGCAACTAGCAGATGGTAAAATGAGAAAACATTTGTTTAAAAGTCAAAATAGTCAACAAAAGAACAGATCACCTTTCTCCTTTGGAAGACAGTAATTTGGCATACCTATATGCTTTATATCAAGTGGAAACAGAAAACAGCACTGTAAAATGCTTTGTAAACAAACAGAAAAAAAGGAAACAAAGACAAACTGATGTCAATGATCAAAGAAATGCAGAAAAGGGTCATCAGAGTCATAAGATGTTATAAATCAAGCCATTTCTGTCCTCTCTTTTTCAGAAAATATCTGACTTAAACTGCATGAGAAGCTGCAAATTCTTTTTATTTTCTTACTGAAGCTATAGTCTGCTGCAGGAACCCTTGAGCCTTTCGATTTTAATAAGTGCACTGTCAACTGGAAAATATTGGTTGCTGCTCTAACTCAAGTTTCTGCCTAAGGATGCAAAATATTTGATATGACAGAACTTGGCAGGTAGTTTTTGTGGTTTTTAACACTTGGACCTGCAACATTGTGTACGATCCCTCATTTTATATTTCCTAAAAGATGAAAAATATTAAAATAATAAGATGGTTTTATATTGTTTCTAGCTCTGCAAATAACAATCCTAATTTTTTCTAATTTTAATGTAAAGGCTGTAAAATCCTTTTCAGAAGTAAGACCTTTGGAGAACACTTGTTCAGATATGTTAAATTAATGTTACTAACTCTGAAGTTACATTGCCAACATTCCCCAGATATCTTTGTTCTTCAGTATAACACACTAACCTTGCAGTTTCTGATGATACATATGGGAGTTGCCTGATCAACCTTCTTTTGCTCAAGTTCACTTCTTTCATTGATTGAAACAATGAATTCCCGCTTTCCTTGCAAAAAGATTGTCAGAAGAATGAAACAAAATATTTTCCTCCTCTTTATGTGACAGAATTTGGTGATCTTTCTTTTCACTTAGTTTTTTTGGTTTACATTTTTCCAACAGCAGAAATCAGCATTTTAAAGGGAACAAATGCCATAACACAAGTTTAAACTACTCCATTTTGAAATGTTCTTCAGAAGAGCAAAAAGTGTAAATATATAATGTCAGTTGAGGTTAATAAAAAAATAAATTGTTTCCCATTTTTTGGAGAAAGCTCTTGTGAAGAGATATATTGCCACAAGTTTGAAATCCATGCTCTGTGACAGCTGCTGACTAGTAATGAGATCTAATGAGCTGTCTCTTTACTAGAAAAAAAACATTTGAAGCAACAACCTCTTTGCAAATTGTAAGAGCATAGGAGCAGAGACAACTTCTCTATCCTGAGCTGATAAGCACATGCTGACATGAATTCAAAAGCAAACCTACACTTCTCAATTCAAATGTGAAAACAGAACGTGAGACAGAACGTGTTTGCATAGACAATCAAGATTTGCATCTATTTTCTTGTGGGTTTTATGATAGAGTAATGCTTTTGTTATTTCAAAGCTATTAATATCCAAGCAAATGTCATGCCCTAAGAAATATAAACTAGATTATGTTAATCTAATACAATATATTTAAATCTATACATTTAAATACGTTGTAAACATTTCTATATTCTAAAAGAGATTAAATACATGTATTGATGTCAACAAGTACTTCATATACAAAGACAAATGGGTCTACTCAGAGCTGACTCTGAGGTTGTCTATCAGTTCCAATACTATTTCAGAATGTAATACTGTCAGAAGATAAGGACAAAGGGTCAGAGAGTAATCTTGTTGACTTCAGTGTTAATGAAGAGTTACTGCATACTGAATCAGAGGAATAATGTTTGTCCAAAAATGACCCAACATTTTCAAAACCAGTTAAACTTTTTCTTTTCCCACCCTCCTTCTTTTATGTATTAAAACATACTTTACTTTTTATAGTGATTTTCCAATTTTTAATTACAAGTGAACAGGTTTTCTGATATTTAACCCTTCATTCACCAAAGTGTATTACATAACTATGCACGAACATATATATGTTGCTTATTTTCTTGTAAATTCTCTGCTGTCAGAGCTGATGATAAACATGCCTTATACTAGAGCTACAAGGGCTTGGTAAATTATTCCACTGCTCTAAATAACTTAGTTTTCAAAACATGCACTACACTGTTTACCCACATTTCAGTCTCTCTGATGACCAAGTAAATATGTAACCTGGAAATAAAAAAGGTATTATGCAAAACAGCTGTCACACAGGAGTAGTTCCAAACCAAATACTTCAATTTATTTATTTTTTTTTTAAATCTCCCTTTATATAGATACATATATATAGAGAGAGAAAGTATCTTTTAAAACTAGGTAGGAATATACACATTGTAATTGATATTTATTCACATACTAAGTGTATATACTGTCAAATATATTAGTTGTGTTAAGAGAAATCTGTATTAGAAGGCCTAAAAACATACATTCTTATGTTTGCCTGACTTTTTCATTTACAGGTAAAATATGTATAAAACATGTATATCATGGTAGGTATAAGAAATGTAATAGATAGAGGATTTTATTGAACTGGTCCTTTGAAGGTACAGCAGCAAGAAGCTTTCCCCACTCTGCTATACAGTCTTTGATTAATATCTAGGAAAACTTTTTAAGTATAAAAGAAATAAGAAGGGAGTTAAATAGAAACATGCAGAGAACTATGAGAAGATTACTCAAACTTTTTTTACAAAGGAAACAATGTAAAGTGCATTTTCCAGTAAACATAAGAGGAAAAAAAAATGTAATGAAAACCAAACATAATGTTCTATGCTACCAGAGAAAAACTTGGCGACACTTTAACACAGACTGGTCTTTATTCTGCATTGTTTCCTTTTTGCATAGTGAGTTTCACTGATTCAAACTAGTGAATTTAACCTGATTGAAGGACTGGAAGCCTGCATCTTCAAGAGAATGAGCTAGTTATAAAAAGCTGCAGTTTTCATGTCAAGGGATTTTCATATATTCCTGCTTGTCACACAAATGAATTACCATATAAAATAATCCAGGAGGAAATCATCAGTGCCTACTTAAGTGCAGGGAGGCCATAAATTTTGTTTAGCACCAATCCTGTCTCTTACTTCTAGAAGACATGGTTATAAAACACTTTCCTTTGTGAATGCTCCAAAATCACAGCTTTACATGATATAGCAAATCTTATCCAACTTTTCCACAGAATCATAGTACCATGGAGTGGTTTGGTTTGGGAGGGACCTTAAAGATCAACTAGTTCCAGCCCCTCTGCCATGACGTCTTTCACTAGACCATGTTGCTGAGAGATTTGTTCAGCCTGGCCTTGACCCGTACCTAAGGACTATTTGTTCCAGTATTCACCATTTCATTTACCTATGCACAGATAGGTGAGTGAAAACAGTGATTTGTGTCCCAGTGGTCTATTGATAACATTTAATACAGTAAGAGAAGAGTCAAGTTAACTGGCCAAACAGTTGTCCTTTTAGAATGAGGCAATAAAATAAACAGATGTTATCACCAAACTGAAAGTGTTTTTGCTAATACTATTTGTTAATCAAATCCCTGTTCCATTCCTTGCCACAGAAGCAAAGTTACTTTTTTAACTCATCATAGCCCTTTCACATGGCTCACCATCAAGCACAGTGAAATGAGTGGAAGAAAATGTCAGGCTTGGAAATAAAAGTTACATTATTTTTTTAAATGGCACAGCAGTTACTGCCATAGTTGTCCAGCCTCATAATATTTAAATATTATAAATATTTAAATAATATAAAACACCCATGTAGAGTTTGGTTTTCTGTGTATTGATTTTGGCTACTTTCTAACCTGATTGAAGGATTGGAAGCCTGCATTTTCAAGAGAATGAGCTGAACTTATATCAGAGGAGGCTTAGGCTGGATATTAGTAAAAGGTTCTTCACCCAGAGGGTGGTTGGGCACTGGAACAGGCTCCCCAGGGAAGTGGTCACAGCACCAAGACTGACAGTTTCAAGTAGTGTTTGGACAGTATCTTCAGGCATATGATGTGACTTTTGGGACTGGTCCTGTGTAGAGCCAGGAGCTGGATTTGATGATTCTTGTGGGTCTCTTCCACATTGGTATATTCTATGATTTTTGCCCTAGAGAATCCAAGCCCTGGAATGTTATTTATGTCTTATACATATATATATATATATATATATATAAACATATATATATGGATGACTATTGTGCCTGTCCTTGAACAGGCAGAGATCACCAGTATAGATGCCATGCTGCTGAAAATGCAGCTGTGCTGGGCAGGGCATATCTCCAGGTTTGGGGATCACCGCCTCCCTAAGATTGTGCTCTATGGGGAACTCGCCACCGGCTGCCACAAGAGAGGAGCCCCAAAGAGGAGATACAAGGACTCCCTGAAACAATCCCTCAGCCTTGGCCATACTGACCACCATCAATGGTGCACTCTGGCCTCCAATTGGGACAAAGGGGGACACACCATCCATAATGCCACTGCTTCCTTTGAGAACACATGCAGAATCAGCCTGGAGGAAAAAAGGCAACACAGGAAGAACCGTGCCTCGCCAGTAGTGTCAATGGAGACTTTCCACTGTGCCTTTTGCAATCGGACTTGCCTATCTCGCATTGGCCTTTTTAGCCACCAGCGTGTTTGTAGCAAGCGTGGGTAGAGCCCTTGTGAATCTTCACGAAGCCTAGCCATGATGATGATATATGGATATTACATGTATTTATATTTCCTTAAATGCTGAAGCCAGGTATTCAGTCCCTATTTTTTTTTTTAAACTCTTGTCATCTTTTGCTTATGTCAGAATCAGTGATTATTTTTTTATTAAAGCAAACTTAGTGGAATTTGGCTTTTTGCACAAGAAAAATGAATTTACAACCTTTGATTGCTCCTATGCAGCGCAGTAGTACTACAGGCATTTTGGAGATTTTAGTGAAATGTTTCATTATATATCTAGGTGCTATATATGCATATAACATAAGTGAAATAATTCAGCAAACATCTTAAAAGCATAGCAAGTGGATCATATTAGCTGCATTAGGATCCACTTCTTTGTTGATTTAAATTGACTTCAGCACTGCTGTGTAGACTTAGATGAGGACTGGCCTGTAACTGAAGAAATATAAGAGTGATAGCAGCAGGAGCTTAATGGCGATAGGGCACACTGCAAATGCCAAAAGATCCATCTAGAGAGGAGAGAGTGAGGGCTGAGGAGGTCTGACAACTTCAAAAATACTTAACTTTCTAAAAAGAAATTTATCACAAAATTACTCAACATGCAAAATTTATTTTTATTTTAAAATTGTGACTTTTTTGTAACTCTCTTTCCCTATACCACTTCTGAATGATCCACTTCCCTGTACAATGAAGGTAAATTTTGATTATTTAGCCTGGAACATCCAGTCAGCTATGGAGTCATAGAAAATGTATCTTTGTTAGTTCCTGCTTTCTGAAGGGTTTTAATATTAATGTTATCTAATTCTTTGTGTCATTTTCTCCTATAGTTAAGTGGACGAATGCTTTATGTACTTACTAAGAGTAATAGGGAAACTCTTCTTGGCACACAAACTCCATAGGTCAGGAATGAATTCCCAGTTCCAAAAGAAACAAGGTAAATTATTTCAAAATTTTATTTGTGTCTTATATATTTAACTCAGAGAACACTTTCCAACCCTGTTCTTCCACACACAACTTTTTCATCAGATAATCATGATTATTTCCATTAATTGGAGAGAGAAACTACAGTTACCTAGATCTTTTACAAGCATTTAGAAAAGATGTTCTATGCAACATCAGTCTAAAGATAAACACTTTACAGAAACACCATAGAGAAAGAGAAACAAGGATAGGCTTCTTACACAGAATAAAACTGAAGGGACAGAGTTTCTAAACAACTTAGCCTATTCTAACAGAATTAAAAATGTTTCTACTCCCTTTCAAATTGAAACAGAGACTTTACATTCTAATACAGGGTAAAAAAACAAACAAAAAAACCAACAACGAATAATTTAATTGACAGAGCACTTGAATGGGAATGAGGAGCCTGGCAGATGAGGACACAAGAAATGAGGACACACTGCAATGAGAAGACGGATATAAAAGAAAATAAAGTTCTATATTCAGCTACATACTTTTTCAATAAAAGTTTCACACATTCTATTGAATAAAAATAGAAAGGAAAAATGTCCAGGAATGGTACAAAGATTTTCCTCACAATCAGAAAAAATATAGTGTGAACTACCCCACACACCCAAAAAACTATTTTCATTCCAAAAGTAGATCTTAAAAAAATTGCAAACATAATACAAGTATCTTTATGTTTTTAATTAGTTTGTTAAGTTTCTAATAGTACAGTATGTTCAATGGTGAGGTCAGACAAGACTGAACAAAATTTAAAACACAAATGAAGGAATGTGAAGGCAAATGGGAAATGTGATGTAATTTCACATGATAGTATCAAAGGTAAATTGTAGCAAACTAGAGAATATCTTTTCCTCTAAGTAAATTTTTAGTCAAGGAAAATGCAGCTCTCATCTATAAACACAGCAATAAAAAAAGAAATGTATGGTAACACTTGGAAACTTTTAGTTTAGCTGCACAAATTGAACATAATTTCCTGAATTGTAAGGGGTAAGGAACTATGAAAGAAAGAAGAGGATATGCTGAAAGTCAGACTAGGAAGCTGAGAGGAGGCTATTCTTGGAGTGTTTCATGTATTGGTCTTAAAAATTTCTAATTTAACTTATGAACTAAAGCTCTGCTACAGAAAAGATGGTGATAATAATGACTAGTGATGCACAGAGTTGGAGACTTCTTCAGGAAAATCAGGATATCGTGACAGACATTCAGAAATAGATTGAACAGGACTAATACAAATATCTGCAATAAGATGGGAATTTATAATACCTGAAGGCACTCCTTTGTCATGAAGTGCCTGTAAATTCAAAGCAATAGGGCTGTAATGACTATAAAAGGTATATTCAACAGGGAAATAAAAACATTGATGTCATTATATAAAGCATTGCAAGACTTCATCTGAAAAAATGTGTACAATGCTTAGCCAATAAATGAAAGAGGGATTGAAATGAAGTGGGGTACAAACAAGATTTTTAAAGGTGTGTGACCTCAACAAAGACAAAATTATGTTTCAGCTGTTAGATGGTGTGGCAGGAAAATAAATGGGGGAAAAACTTGTCTATTAATATATTAAGAATAGTAATACATTCCTATTGAATCTCTTTTTTTTCTGCCCATCTGAGTACACTAACAAAAGAAATACAGAATATAGACCACTTACTCTCAAATACCTTGAGGGAAATTATTTAAATCATGTAGAAATCATTGCCTGTGTAAAAACACTCTTATTTTCATGGTCAAACAACCTGCTAGCAATCCTAAACCTTAAATCCAAGCCTGGTGTCTGTCTGTGCTGTGATCATAGGTGTCCCATATTTTTGGTGATAGCTATTTTGGCGCCTGTCTAGCTTGCTATACTTCATTCAAGCTGAAAATCTGAGCTAAGAGACCTTTCCTAGTTCAGAACTGCTTGTGCCCCTCAAAAAAAAAAAGATTATTTTCAATGACTCAAAAGTTTTAGACTAAAGTCATCAAAGTTTCACTCTTTAAAAGAGAATTTAAAATGCAATTTGACAGAGTAGACCAAGAACTTTCAACAGAAATACAAAGGGATGTGGTTGCAGGGTATTTCACTATTTGGAAAGAACTAGCTTTGGAAGGCAATCAATTTCTCTGAATATGTGGACTGTGAACAGCTCCAGAACTGAGGAATGACAGTTTTTATTTTTCATTTGTATTGCCCTTATCAGCCCAGGGTTATTGTCATAAGGTGATGTCCTACAAATGATTAAGAAATAAATAAATATGTCAGTGGTGTCATCTTTCTTGTGATTCTAAATTCAGTGGGAAAATGAGATTGTGCACTTGTATCTAAAGAATTGCTGTATTTTTGTTTATAGACTATGAGATATTCACCATGATATTCGTGCTATCCAGTGTAATACCTACCTTCTACTTAACAAAACTAATGATTTGAAAATGGAACAATTACTGAAATACAGCACAACAGCAGTGGCAAAGATGAAGATGCAATCTGCACCTTACTGATGAGGTCAAACTATCATCTTCTCTAGACCCCATAAAAAAATTAAGATGCTTCTCTATTAGTCATATTTTTTTTTTGCCCTGTGCTGGGTCATGTGGCTTTCTTTATGTGCCCTCTCCCTACACATACATATCTTTAACACGTACTTATAGATTAGGCAACCTGTCTTTAAGACTTCCCCGGTCTCAGAAAGGGGTGCTTAAGTCAAATCCATTAAGGAAAGACACATGGTCAGACTGGCCATGCAAATTTTTAAGTTGTCAAATCATGTAAATTTTTTAGTGTCCTGAATATTTTTTAAGTTCCTGAAGTAATGGAATTCCATTTCTAGATATCACTCATAAGTACTCCTGGAATTTAAATAATAATAGTAATAAAATGCACTGTAAAAAGTAATAAATAACCATGAAAGCCAAGGCCTTCATTTTATTTTCCCCAAAATTGTTGCAGTAATATTTATTGCAATTTCTATTTTTCATCTTAAACTGCAAATTATTAGCCATTAGTCAAGGATTAATTATATATGCCTTAAGGTATATATATCCCTCCTTACTTTCCAGACTCAGATATAAATATGTGGAAATCTATTAAACTAGAAAGGGAATTTGATATTTTTAATACCTATTCTGTATTAAGAGTTTTATCTACTAGGAGGTAGAAACATGGACCCAGCTGTACTGTCAGTTTAAGCCATATAGGAATTAACTTTTATTCCTAAAATAATTTATGAGATATTTTAGGAGACATCATAGCACTGAGATTTTATTAATTTGTTTCATTTTCAAGAAGCTGAAGTCAAAACAGAGAAATGTAAATAATATATATATTACTTGATGATAATTTATAGTCAGAAATAAACAGAACCAGATTACTTCTGCTTGGTTTTGATATCTCTCTTTTTTTTTCTTTCTCCAAATTTCTATTCAATGTTAATCCCTAATAAAAATATTCAAATGCCTGTAGGATAGGAACTGATTGCTTGTAGGACACCAATATTAAAAAAAAATACTCTTAAACAGAAAGCAATATGTCATGTTTTAGCTTGTTTTGGTTTTGCATTTTTGCTGTATCTCTTATTCTATTTTCCTAAAAATAACCATAAGCCTTCTAAATTTAAAGTACACTGAAAAATTATTATTATTAGGGGCCATGGTTAAAATAAGAATAGTAAAAAAATTACCTTTTACAATCTGTTTTCTACAACCCCATCTTGCTAGACATTAAAAAATAATGAGGGCTAATGCAATCAGTCAAGTCCCACATTCTCACTTTCATATTTTTGTGTACTATATATATATATATATCATGTGTTCATCCTGTTTACAGATTTAAAAATACTGATAAAACACTAGCTTTCTTCCAGTTCTCTGGAATTTCTCTCATGTCCAAGACTTATTGAAAATCAACATTATTGGCCCAGAAAACACATGCTCAGCTCCTTTAATAGCTTTAGATTAAAGTTATTAATCCTAATTCTTTGAAATATCTAACTTCATAACCTGATATTAAGTATTTTCCTGAACTACTTTGAATTTCAAAATATTTTGTATACCATTACAAGACTGAAAAGTAGTATTTATTAAACTGATATTATTGCATTATTGCTGAAAAGACTGACATTTCCACTTCAAAAGAAATGCCGTAGGATTCTTTTTTCCTTGTTGTATTGAAACTTAAATTTCTTCTAATTCAATGTATTCCAGGTTCTGCTCTCTTTTCTTTGTTGCCTCTCAAGTTTTCTGGAAGTTTTAGTGGTTCCATTTCTTATTACTTTACCTCCTGTCTGCATTGGTTTCTTAATTAGAATGCTCCCTTTTTTTTTTTTTTTAATATTTTTTTAACTGACTTCACTCTCATAGCAGTGCTGGTTTTCAGGGCGTTTTTCCTGCTAAAGCTTTAAATTTTGTTCTTACTTTCTTGCTTTCCCTTTTCACTTGTACTCTCCTTTTCCCATTGATCCTGCAAGCAAACATTTTCTCTCTTTCTAATTCTAGTAAATTGCAGGGAAAAAACCCAACCTTGAAGCAATAAAAAACAAACACTTTTTCCTTGCCAAAGAGTAATCTGGTGTTATCAACAGTGCAAAATTCCTGAGAATAGGGAGACTATTAGTTGTTTGGAGCAGTTAAAGAAACCAGCCTCTTTCACATCCCATGCCTTCGGCATATTTACTTTAGTTCACTCTCTCTGCCAGAGCAGTTAACTCAGTGGAATATCTTTTGAGAGCCAGAGGAGACAGGTAAAAATAATTATCTAAGGCTGTGTCTTACGGAAAGCTGTTGTCTCATTGTATCCTCTCCTTTACTTTGGAGCTGGTGATGTATCCACCATTCGTGACAGCAAGAATTTACAGTCTGTAGGTTCCTGGGAACCCACAGTGTTGCTGTTCATCTCTTACTAGTGATGTACACAGTTTTTCCCTTTGGCCAGTTCTCTGTATAACTTTTTACATGGTTTGCTACCCTGAACATCACTGCTCCATACCTGTAGAACACAGACCAGGGGAGATGCCATGGTCTAGACTAGCTCAGGGGGACTCTGAAGATGTTCGTCCCCTGAAGGAATGTGTGACTGGGAAGGAAAATGAAGAATTGGAGCTTATTGCCTACTAATTCATAGGAATGAAAATAATAAAACCTATGCAAACTCTAAATGAGAAACATAGCATAAAGGCTAGTTATGTAGATAAATGTAATGTCTTTATCCTCCCCCAGGTTTCTTTTTACTTATTGGTAGTTGGTTAAAAAACAAACAAACGAACACAAACCAAACCAAACCAAACAAAAAACCCCAACAAAAGAACCAAAACCAAAACACTTTCTGGCTCTGTCACAAGGTTTAAATTTTAAAAGCTGTAAAATAGTTAAGCAGCATAATTCTACTTATTTCAATTTAACATATATTGATTAATTTTTATTAAGGATTTGCCCAGTATATAATCAACTGTAAATCTTTATAGAGCACAGATACAGGAGGAAAATATGCCCAAAGAAATTTTTTTTCCTCTGCACATTTTTTTCTTTACAGCTGAAAGAGCATAACAGCTGTGCCTAGAATAAATGTCATGAATTCAGGTTACTGTGAAGAAAAATAAAAGCCTAGTAGCACACAGATCTCTTTGCTCTCCTTTATGTGCATTCCAGAATGACAGAAATGTTTTTGTCCAGATCTCTGCCAGCTGTGGGGTATATTGGTGCTGCAGAAAGTTAACATACCTCCACAGCTTGCTCTTCTGTTGTCTGTAACAACTCATTGACAACACTGGGGTTGATCTACAAAAAGATAAAAAAAAAATAAAAAGATGGTTAGCTAGTGGTGAGTCTCCATGAACCTTTATTTTCTTCCTTACAAGGTCTTTAAAAATAAAATTCAATGAAGGATGAGTGAGAGATATTAGTACTCACTCTTGAATACATGATGACTAACTTTCCAGAAGTCTCGACATAGTTCAGTATTCCATTGATTTTTTTTTTTTTTTGCTGCTGAGAATTATGAGAATTAAACACACAATGCAACACAGAATTAAATGTCTTAAGGGAAACTTAAACCAAAATGAATGATTCATACCTGGTTTTCGTCAAACAGGAACCTACCACTGCCACTTTCACTCATGTCATTGTAACTGGTGGAACCACTTATGAAACAAAGTCATACTCAATGCATATTAGACAGGGAAACTCAAGTCTTTTCAATGTCTGGGACTGTGTGGAAAGAATTTTTTTAATGTTGTGTGTGTCAAGTATACATAGAACTTATTTAATGTAGGATGAAATTGATCTCAAGGTATAGAATCTATTTGCTTGGTTTCCATTAGATTCCTTTTTTCTCCCCCATTTCTTAATAAAAGTCAGATTTTGCCTGTCATAATCTTTCAAAACACTTACTTGTTCCCTGCCACACTTACCACAGCTGTCCCCTGTATGTATCAAATGCAGTGTGCTCTTGCCTGCATTGTCTGTATCTCCAGATAAAATGTCACGCTGCTGCTGCCGTGCAGCCTGTCACCTGTGTTTAAGTACTTCCCTATCATGGAGCTCACCTCTGACTGCATCTTGGCAGGTGCCAAATCAGTCTTACAGGAACTATGACAAAAACTGTAATATGGAGAAAAATTTGTAAGGTGTACCAAGGACAGAAAAGAAAAAAAAAAAGAACTAAAAAAATAATAATGTCTGAATCACTGTTAATGTAACACCAAAACCAAAATCACCTTTAAGTAAGCTGCAGAAAAATGACCATACCAAATCAAGGAGGCACCTGAAGAAATACTGAGCACAAAGCCAAAATTTTCACCCTTGCTTAAGTCATATATTGCCTTTTGCTTAGCTCCTCCAAGATTTGCCTTTATCAGGTCAGGCCTGACTTGTCATGTAACAGAAGGAAATAGTAGTCTAGTGGTTAGGAATATAGTTCCTGAAAACAAACAAACAAGCAAGCAAACAAAAACCCCCAAACAACCAAAAAACCCAAGCAAGCCAAGAAACCTCCCCCGCTGTGTCCCCCACCCACACTCCCNCAAAAAACAAACAAACAAAAAAACCCCAAAAAAAAAAAAAACAAAAAACAACCAAAACCCTAGTTTCTTTACCTGTAACATGGTGTTTTATTTAGTGGTGGTGTGGAGGTTTGGGTTGGTTCCCTGCCAAGCCCAACTGCTGGCCACACAGATTCTCCCCCTCCCAAAAGGGAAGGGTAAAACAGTAAAAAAACACAATTGTATTAAAGATATATGTATATTCACATATATTACAATTATATACAATCAAACACTATGAATCTACAGAACAAATCCCAAAACAACCCCAAAAGAGAAAAGGGAGAAAGGGAAATGGGACAAAAATGGATAAAAACAAACAAAACAACCCACTCATAAACTCAGGGAAAAGCTCAATAAGTAACTAATACAATCAATTCTCACCGACACTCCCCTTAAGAGAAAGCAGGTCCTTTCCCTCCCTAGGGCTGGGACAGCAGCTTCTCTGATAGGCCTCAGCTCACAGAGATAAGAGCTAAAGCTGACACAGAGAGCTGATATTCTCCAAGCACATGGAAGGAAGAGAGAGAGAGAGAGGAAACCTTCTTCCTGTCTTTATATACACCTGATTACATGAAGGAATGGTGTGGAATATTTCCTTAGTTATGACCCTGCTACTAGGGAAGACCTAAACCAAAACCAAGAAAACTAGACCACCACAGGTGGTTATTGTTTGTTTGTTTTTTTTCCTGGTCTTGCCTTCATAGTTAATAAATCCTCTAAAAGCTGGAAGAAAGAACCCAGAAACTTTCAAAAAACTCAAACTTTTCCCCCTTGAAAATTCTGGACTGGAGTTTTCTGCCTTATGCTCATGCTATTGTAAAAGTAATGCCAACACATTTGCATTAAACACCTGCTAAGCTTACTTGCCCTCTGATTTCACACAGGAAATACTGAAAGAGATGCATTGTACCTTATTTAGACATTTTACAACTACTGAAATTTAAGTTTCTAGTTCATCAGCTCTCATGCTGAAAGGCAGGTGACTTCAAAGTTTTTTTTATAGGAGTTTTTTTAACCAGTTCTCTTCTATTACACATCTAACTAATGAGTTTAAGGTGAGATTCATCAGATTAAATGTTGATGCCTACAGTGTTTACATCTGAGTTTATCACCCTGGATTGCCTTTATCAGTGGACAGATATTGGCCATTTCAGTCTGTAATTAGTCTGGCCTGGTTTAGGATGCTGCCTCAAGATGCTATAAATTGTTTCCATTTCTCTACAACTTCTATTATGTGAGAAGAGGTAAAGTCTTGCTGGTGACATGCCCTAGGTGACCGTATTCTCCACTCTTTCTTCACTTTCCTCTAAAACTTAGACCTAAAGAATTTAAAGCAACTTAATTGGGCAGAAGAAGTGATCTCTGTTTTGAGGGCCTCAAACGTTCTAACTTCCTTCTACATAGCAAAGAACCCCATGCAATTTAGGAACAGGAATTACAAAGTTTAGGTGCAAGGGAGACACCATGAATAGGTAAACAGGCAAATTTTACTTCTGGCTCCTCTCTGAATAGACATTAACTAAAAAGGAACAGTTGACTGAAATATGATCCCATAGAGTTTGTAAATATGCTTTTGTCCCTGCCCAGCTAGACGTGCAACACAGTAAAGTCATGATATAACTGCAAAACAAACTGACAAAAGCAACTTCAGATGGACTTGTGCTGTGATAGATTTTGTGATTAAAGGGTCATCACACAGTTGAAGAAGAGCAGAGGCAAAACAGCGGGCAGGAGGATGAGTTCCTCCAACTCAGCCCCTCTCAAAACATCTCAGGAGCACGTCAGCCCCTTGGTCTGTGACTGAGGCCCATCACCATCGGTCAGCAGGAGAGGGCCTCCAGGCTCCAGGGCATACTGCCTGTAGAGGTAGGCAGTTCAGTGTAGGATGTAGGGGGGAACATTCTGATATTGTATAAATCTCCTATGAGATAATTAGAGGAGAAACCAAAGGCTTGGAAAGGAAGGGATCTGTGTGTCTTGTGAAGTAACAAGAATGGAGAAACAAGAGATAGAGAGAAAAGGGGCCAGGTACCTCTCATAAGCTTCTGGTCAACATGTTTGTCTGGACATGTGCTATGTCTGATCACATTGGGCTGTCCTGTACTCTCATCAAACTCTATTTCCAACTATTTTTCTGAGTAAGGTTCTTTATTTTCAGCATGCATGTGTGTACATGGAGACCTGAATGTCAGAAGACATAATTGGGGAACACAGATCATAAGGATCATGTATCTCGGGTGCCAGCAGTTTGACGGGCTAGAATGGTACATCTTGGCATGTGTTCACTAGCCAACATGGACTAGCTTGTGAGTATGACAGGGGTTGGGAGCCAAGTATTGGAGCAGCTGTAGAGACCAGAATGGTCTGAGAGGATATAGGTGATCCAAGCCATCACTGGGGAGACTGTGAAGTGCATGTGTCAGATCCATTTGCATCTCGTGTTTTTGTGCATGAGTAAACTGGGAAACCAGAGGATTCAGGGGCCAGCTACTTGTAGATTGGGTATCTAAAACTGGACACTGGAGGGGTCTATACTATGTGTATAAATTGCCCACTAAAAGACCTTTATCCTGAGCTGCCAGAGATGGAAACAGGAAAGCTGTCTGTGCTGCCTATATTTGTGTCTGTGTTTCTGTCTGTACTAATTTGTGTGACCAGTCATGTAAGTATGTATATGTGTATTGTGGAAGTGTATATATGTGAGTGTATGCCTATCAAGGACAGGTGCTTAGCTCAGTCTGGCTGCTGGCTGGACCTAGGACCATTGCACTGTGGTAGCCTCACCTCTGTCAGGCTATAGGATTCTGCAAGTTGCAGTGAATTTTCTATTCATTTACCTTCTATGTGTTATTTAAGCAGAATGTTATAAACAGTTATAAACTCAAAGAGAAATGTAAGGGACAGTTTCGATTCTTTGGTTTAGATGAGAATTTCTCTTTCATGAGAGACAATTTCCTCAAATATCAAAACTCAAGGGGTTTCTTCTGTGGTTTATAATACTTTTGTTCAAAAGCTGCAATCTCTGAAAGACCTAGTTGTGAAGTGTGGGAATGAATTTTGTACTCTATTTTCATTGAAATAACTTTAGGTATTGGATAAAGCTGTGAACAGCCACTTCTTCAGTCTTTGCTATGCTGGTTATAAGTGTGGAATATTTGTGTAAACATTAAGTGAGTCACAGAAGTTTGGCATTTGCAATAGAAGGGGGGAAACTACCTTGAGGAAAGGGAAAAATGTGCAGAGAAAGGATTTTTAGTATAACATTAAAAGCCCCCCAATCTATTTGCCATTTGAAATTGCAGCAAGCTATATACATGGGTTTTTCTGAAATGGGAAGTCTATTTCTCTGTCTATACATCTTAGATTTTTTACCACACCCATGATAATTACAATTTGGTGCAATATGCTACTGAAGTTGTCTGTTATAGTTATTTCTAGAAAAGAGTAAGCAATCAGAAGAATCGTTTCCATATCTTTTCAGAATAATAAAGGAATCAGCAGTCTACAATAGCTGTATTTTTTATGTGAGATTTTGTCCATTTCTTGCATTGCATGCTATATGATGAAACTGATATGAATGTCAGCTTATTACAGTTTTTTTGAAAGATACACCAGCTGGAAGTAGCAAGCCATAGTTCTTAACCTGGTTTGTGTGAAAACACAAACAAGTCTGAGAATATCATTGGCTTAGTTACTATATTCTTAGCCTGATTCCTTTCGCACTGCTATTCAAAGTATATATGTAGTTAGTTATTTTGGCATGATGGGAAGTCAGTCAGTAATTAAAATCATCAAAATGGGCATAGGAGGCTGAATGCACAATCCATCTACTTTTTACCTAACAGTGGCTAGTAGAGGAAGAAGAGATGCATGCAATAATTCTTGTTAATGTAAACCCAGGTTGTAGCACTGTGCAGGGAATTCTAAACTGAGGGTATAATCTTTTGTCTTCTATGAATGAATTTAGTTGCTGTCTAAAAATATTTGGCAACCACAAAATCTGTTGTCAATGACTTTCATGGTTTCAATTTTATATCATGACTGGAGAGGACATAGTATCTCTCATAAACTTTACTTTGAAGAATTGAAGACTATGCAAAATTAAAGTAACCCAAGAACTAATTGGTCAATAATGTCATTTAAAGTGATTTACAAACAATCCAGTAAGCGTGGGCTTTGCATTTCCCCTCTGTAACCACACTAAAACCTGCCTTTGTAAATGTATGGTTGTCTAAGTTTCATTGGCTTGAGTTACATGATCCCACACCACCTTTTAGATAAGAGTCACAGAGACAGCTAAATAAGTAAACATCTTCACTTAGAAGTGCCTCTCTGTGATTTGACCAAGAATACACAAACCCTCTGCAAATGAGTCAGGAACAGAACTCAGATGTCCTTAGCTCCATCTATGTTTTTATGATAAAAAAGCGTGGTCTTTTTGCTCAGTGGCTATTCCACTTCACTTTTGCCACATCTTAATCTCTAGTGTTTATTTTTATAAGATTTAGTTGTAAGCAAGTGAAGTGTTTATTACTCAAATTAGTTTATGAGGTATTGCTAAGCTGAGATGTCCTTAAATTCAAGGACCTACCATATAGTTCATATAAGCCTGTATTCAGTTTGGGGTTATTTTTAGGGCAAAAATGAATTTAAAATGGTTGATAGAATTTATCTGTGAGATGTGAAAATCACAAATGTATTCATCACAATCCTTCCTTTTCTGTTCCTGTTAATGGGTGTACAATCTCATGGTGATTGCATCCTGTTTCTATCAATTTATGTAGAGGAGTGATATGTTCTTTTCTATTAAATATTCTGAAGAAAACATATTTTCAAACTCAGAATCCTTCTCGTACCATAATGAATCTATTTTATTACACTTGAAAGCATGTAACAGTATGTCCATTTCTATTATATTGAAATTCAGTGCAAAATACCTTTTTATTAAAATATACCATCTGCTTGTAAAACAAAATGCACTCTTACAGGGAAAACAAAAAACCATGGCACCTGTGACATTGATTTAACAACTGGAGTGACAAAGAATTTCCTTAAAAAGAGAGAGTAAATTGTTAAGGATTAAAAAAAAAAAAAAAAGAAAGATAAAGAATCACTCTGCCCACTTTTCCATTTACAACAATAGTTTGTATCTTTTAAAAAATGGTACTTTGCTGCATTTCAACTTACATTTAACTATGTTCTCCTTGTCTGCATCAAAAATGTTTCTGACTTCATCTCCGAACCATAGATGCATATGCCACAGAAATCTGCTGGCTTGGGGTGGGAGTAAGTTAAATGTAATTACCTCTCTCACCTCCACTTCTTTGGACCCATCCTTGCCATCCATTGGCAGTGCTATACTTCAGAGCAAGGCAAAAAGCTTCACTGTAAGCTGTTTGCTTTCCGATTCGCTTCTGTGCCATTAGATTGCTGCCAGTCAGCAGCTTCAGTGATGGACAGTAAAATGTAAGTTATAAGATGCTGTCATAGTTATATGAAATTTTTTTGTTATTTTTGGATTATATTCTTTCCCAGATAGTGGAAAGGAATTTCTGTGGAAACAATTTATTGGAGCTTAACACATTAAAAAAAAAAAAAAGGCAAGAAAAGCTCAAGCCTGCTCTCTGCTCTCTCTGATGGGTGTTGCAAGGCTTAAGCAGTGTTCAGCTGTGTTAGTATGATGTACACTGATGTTTCCTTGGCTCTAGCCCAACAGTTATGGTGCTGTAGGGACTGCCATGAGCTGAGGACTGATAAAAAATTACTAAAGGATTCATTCTCTTGAATCTGAGAAGAACTACAGTTGACTGGCAAGGAAAGGGAGTGAGACTGCAGCATTTGCTTCCACAGTAGCAGTCAGAAAGAGTAAAAGAAAAACTTAGTGTAAACTGACAGCTGCTGACTCCACACTTTTAGCAGCCTCGCAGGTGCTGTGCTGAGCAGCACACAATGACAGTGGAAGAGTACAAACAAGTGGAATGAACCACAGAGTAAAAATTGCATGCAGTGTCTGAGAAAGGCCACTAATCTGAGTTATTCCAGTGAAATGGATGCTAAATGCTGCAGTAGTATAAAGCAGTCCTCCTTTGCCTTACAAGCAGATATCATATAAAACTACAGATCTCTCACTGACCTTCAGAGTCCAGAATGTATAAGGACATATAAGCATCAAGAGGGAGAAAAGCCAAATAGCTGTTTATCTGACAAAACATTCTTGAGACTGTGCCTAGTCACATTGTCCCAGTGATCTTGGAGTAATAATTCTTTTTCTTTTCTCATTTCTGAATCAGACTTTTGTCATACCATACAAGGTTGGAGGTATGGCACAGTGTAAGCAAACCAAATATATGTTACTTCAGGCTAGAAAGACTGTCACTGGGAGCAAATACTGTAGGACCTGCGGTGGTTTAATCCTCTCCAATATCTGAGCACCAACACAGCCATTTGCTCAATCCACCTTCCCCTCCCCAGAAAGATGGGGAGAAATTAAGAACAAAACAGATAAAAGTTGCGGGTTGTGGCAAAGTTTAATAAATTAAGGACAGTGGGGAAAAAAACCCCAAAACAAACCAAACCAAAACACCACAGGAGAAGCAGGGGCGATCATTCACCACCCCCACAAGCAGTGTCCAGCCAAACTACAGGCAACAGTCACCTGTTTTATTGCCAAGCATGGCTTTCCATGGTACAAAGTACCAGTATGGCCAGTTCAGGTCAGCTGGACCAACTGTGTGTCCTGACAGATTCTTATCCAGTCCCAGCCTACTCACTGCAGAGGACAGAGTGAGTTTAAGAGAAAGCCTTGGTGCTGTGCTATACTATATGCATATAATGCATATGTTCATAGCTAAGACATCAATATGTTATGAGTACTGTGTTAGTCACAAATCTAAAACACAGCACCATACAGGCTGCTATGATGAAAATTATTTCCATCCCAGCCAGACCCAGTGCAGAATCATCCAGCTTGTCCCAGGATGCTGATGCTGCTTCTTAGACTCTAACTAGTCCTGCCCACCCCTACATGGTGTTCAGGGGTGTTCCCAATTCAATCAAGATGGAAATTGAAATACCAGGAAAATGGGTGAGATTGTCAGCCTTTTTTTTTTTTTTCAGGCATTTTTGTTGGGAACCACATGTGATCTTTGGATGTCTTTGAACTAGCTGACTGAAGATAGTGGTGTCAGAAATAATCTGGCAGTGTCTCAAATTAAAAATAAGTCATGTTTCACCCTGAGTTGTTGTTTCCTGGCACAGTTTAGGGTAACTTAACTTTTGGTGACATTTTTCTCACAGACATACTTGCCTGAACGATGCAGTTAATCAGGCCATTCATTATTAGTCATATGTTCACTTCCTTCTGTGGGAATATCTGAAAAATTGCCCATGAACCACACTCCTCAGGCTAGCCCTGGCTTTCCTGGAAAAGGGAAACTCTGCAGGCTTCCCTCAATACACACACACACCGCTTCATCCATCAAAGAGCACACTGACCAGGAAGGGAGGGGGAGGGAGGTGAGAGAATCAGCTCACACAATAAGTTCCAGTGCAGATGTCTGCCTCCCAGGTGCTTGCGTGGTAAGAAAGGTCCAGAGATGCTCAAGGTTAGTGCATCACCACATGCATCCAGAACCTAAGGAATTAAAAGACTGTGCTGGTTTAGAGGTAAACCAGCAGGAGAAATGGACCCACCACAAGAGAGATTTTAAGTCAGAGTTACAATTTATTTAAAGATATTACCATAAATTCACTGACACAAAGAGACAAACTACTTCCACCTCACCAGAACCCAACAGTATAACCCAGTGTCCCGGGGCACAAACCCCAAGGGGTTTGTTAGCCCTGGTGCTAAGACCCACCCGGTTCCACCAAGTCCTAAGCAAAAAGAAGTGAAGAACCTGTTGTTGCAGCTGATGGCTGTGGTCTGGTCAGGAGTGATGGTTGTAGTCCGGTCGAGAGTGGTGGTTTCCTCCTGTCGAGGTCCTGCTGCTCCTCTGGATCTGATGAGGCGTACGCAAGTCCTTCTGAGCCTCGTTTATATACCCTCAGGGAGCACCCAGTCCCTCCCCCAGGGCGGGGACTCACACAGTGGGTGATTAACTCTATGAGTCATGGGGTATTGGTGAACTGGTGATGGCCCATTAGCACCCACACCCCCTCAGGCCGGGTGTGGAGGTGCTAACAGCTTTCCTGGGCAGAAACTGCAAATGGTCCATTGTTCTTGGGGAATGAATAGAGGGTGTAGAATACACAGCTTTAATCACCCCCACACAGTGATAACTGGTCCCTCCTGCTGAACTAGGACAAAGACATAAAGGGCTCCATGGATGTCTATCATCTTTTAAGGCAGGCAATTTGTTATCACTCACTATTCCCACACTATACTCCATGCTCTTCCTTCTCTTCTTCTGCCCTTAAAGAAGAAGACAAGGCAACTCACAGAGCCACTCTCAGGGACTTCACCCCCAGAGTGTCCTGTCTCAGGGTTTTTGCTTTTCCCCTGTCTCCTGCAGACTGGGCTGCCAGGAAAAGGAAAGGGCAGGGAGCTGTTGGCTTAAATGAAAATTCACATTTTGGTCAAAGGTGGTCAAAAATGACTGCCTTCTTACTCCATACACATCTCAGACTCGAGTCTCTCTGTAAGGGCTCTGTTTACATAGTATTCCAAGAAGACTAGGAAACTAAAATCTTTTTCTTAAATACTCACCTTAAGAAATTTCTTCCCATGATGAACATGGAGTTTTGTTCCTTGACATCCAACTGTTAAGTCCTGTTTTTACTGTGGCTGCGTAGGTATGGAAGGGAAAGCTGTTTTGCCTAATACTTTTACCTACTTTTTCTACTAATAAAGGTAGCAAATGTCCTTGATGGCACACGTCACATCTCTTGTCTTTTCAAAGTATCTAAACTTAGCCTATCTACCAACACTAAAGACACACTCAGACTTGAGAAAGATTTTTCATGAGCCAAGAAACATGAAGAAATAAAGGCATGTCTTCTGTCAAAAAAGAACACTTTTTCCACAAGCAGAGACTATCAACTGCATTTAAGCCTTATTCCTATAAATACTTCTGCAAACATTTTAATTCTGTTCATCTACTTAAAATTATTCGCACATGTCAGATTATGTAAGATCAGGACCTTACACTATAAACACTCTGGGAAAATAAACAGATACTGGGGATTTTTGTTTAGCTGGTTTTTTTTTTAATTACAAACCAAAAGTTCTGTGTGGAAAGGAATCCTAGATTTCAAAACAGGAAGTTATACTTTCTTTATTAAATTATTAGAACATCAGAAAATTAACAAATAGCAAACCAAAGCAGTTCTCAAGTGCTGCATAATTTACTATTATTTGATCAATTCAAGACATTCATTAGTTCTCAAATTTGAATCATAAAATTTGTGAAAAATGTCTCATTAGACATTATTTTGCATAGCAATATTTTCCATTTCCCTATGAAAAATATGTTTTTCAATTCACTAGAACACAAACACATGCTGAAATACCACTCACTAGGAGGCAAACAAAAGCAAAGACACAGTTCTAATAGCTGTCTTTTCTAGAGATTGCATATTGAAGCTTTAAAAGTAATGTACACTCTCTCATCACCATGACATTGATTACAAAATGGTTGCCTTCTACAATTCCCATTAAGTTTTCTTAACTTAAACAGGACACCTTATAAGCTAGTGGCAGAACATATTGCTGAAATGCAGCTTGTTTAATCAGTATATTAGGTAACATTATGTAGGTAGTATTTTCAATTTTAATAACAAAAATAATAGTTGAAACTATGAGAAAAGTTATGGTACTCTGTCTTTATGTTTCTCAGGATTATATCTCTAACAAAATCTTTAATGTACATTTAGTAGACATTATAGAAAGTCAATGCTACTGTTCCAACAGCATATTTTCATTTTAGAGTAAGTAATTACATAAATGGATTGTTGTTGATTTCATGTTGGAAGAGTTACAATGATTACAAATGGAGAAAAACTGTGTTGTCCCTTCTAAGAATTCATTTTCTTTATTAAGGAAGATAGCTAGTGCTTTCCTATAGAGGTGGTGATGTGTAGTATAGGGGAAGCAGGTATCATGTTCCCATCCTTGCAGATGGGAAAACTGGAGAAGAAAGAGGTAAAAGCTACATCTGTACAGATAAACTAAATAAGGCTCCAACACAATACTAAAACTCAATCTCCTACAGCACAGGACAGGCAAGTTTCAAACCTATTTCATTCACAGTTCAGGAGTCACCACATGCTTTGATCCATTAGTCAGGAGATCTTACCTGTTTTGACAGTTAGAAGAATCAGATAGTAAAGATATGGGTTATTTTTGTTGGTTACTTTGGCAGAAAGTGTTCCTGGGCAGTTTTATTTTACTACAGAATGTACAGCCCAAGTAATGCTTCCAGCATCATCACCAGATGACTGGTACCAGGGCAAGAACAGACAGCGAAGCAAAGGTCTTCTGAATCTCAGCCTAAGGCACTCCCTGTGTGAACACAACTCACTTTTTTCTTAAAAAGGTTAATTATTCACTCTCAGATATGAGTTGAAGAGCATTTTAAACCATATTTTTACCTAAATGTTGTTTTTGTAGTATGTAAAAGATACTTTGTCATGGAAAAAGACTTTGATCCTACTGAAAGGTTCAGCTTAGCCAGAACAAGTAAAGAAAGCCCAAATAGTCTAAATACTTTAAAAACAGAATAAACATTTTTTTAAGGACTTGGTGAAAATTTTTATCAAAGGGATTTGCATCAGGCAGGTTCAATAAATGTTAAACTTTGTCAGAGTTTTGTCCCATGTTAATATTTATCACATAACTGGGCTTTAAGATCTAGGTCTGGGTCTGGAGATGGACTAGCTTAAATATGAAGTGAGAGTAGAATATAGAAATAGTACTATTTGTGTTTTTTTCAAATACACATAGAGCTATTCAGTTACACTGAGACAATTACAGCAGCTAAAGCCTTACTGCTTTTTTAGAATAACAAATGGTACTGTTGAAATTTTTGCTGTGTTAAAATATTTCATTCCTGAAAAATAAATAATATTCACAGTATTATTTGAATTAGGACATGCCAGTTAATTTTGTTTTTCACAAATATAAAGTCTATTAAAAAGGGGACATTTTTTTTCCTCTCCTTTTGATTGTTAATTGCAAATGCTTATGACATATAATATTCTTATGATACTGTTGCTATTCTTTCAGTGCTCCAGGCACTATAATTTCTTTCATAGTGGGGGATACAATATTTATTGTTTGTATTTATAGAGTTAATAGCATCTGACTCTGTCATATATTTTTCTAAGCTTCTCAGGTCTTGAGTCATCAAAATCACCCAGGGAGAGATTTACAGTAAATCAGAGCAGACGCTTTCTGTACTTACTCTTCTCCTCTAACTGTGTTGTGTAAGTCTTATTTAAATGTGCTTCTGGAGGTTATTTTAGTGTGGATATATTTAGTTCCTTTTATATTTTCAACAATCTTGATAAAATAAAAGATTCCCCATGCACAACAAACTTGTGTATTCAGAAGTGAAGTGTAACACTTAAAGCTATCTCCATTGCATTGGTTTCGAGGACATTCTAGGTTACTTATTTACTTAAGTCCGAAGACAGCCTGAGCCAATCTACTAAGGTCATAAATTAGAAATGCTCTTGGCCAAATAAATCAGGACTTACAACTTTACCTTTAGTGAAATGACTTAGTTTCACACTAGAAAGAAGACAGACAGATTTTGCCTGCCTAACTCAATGTTGTTTCTTAACTGAGTATATTACCACTCTAGTTATGGCTTTAAGGATTTTTTGGAAGACATGAATGTGAGGCAGAAAAGTTCAATATCAATTTACAGCAGTGACATGTTTTCTTACCCTATGTTTTGCTGAGCAGATGGGAAGAGCTTGGGGAGGGCATGAAGTTCAGTCATGTCTGGATAAAAGCATTAAATGCAAAATTGTTACAGATTCTCAGCACGCTCTGTAAGTGGCCTTTTTCTTTCACACATGATTTTGAAATGGAAGGATATTATATATCTGGATATAATCCTGAGAAATCTGGGGCTAATTTTTATTTGCATATAGGAAGAACAGTTAAAATAATACCCCTATGGGAAAAACAGTACTTTTGGGTTATTTTCTTCCTACAGTTGTGAATTGATGTATAACTTCAGAAAAGGCTGTAGTTCCTCAGGTGTGAGTTAGGTGGAATTTAAGTACTGTAAGTCAGCTTTGCCATCCTTTAAACTTGAACTCAGATGATTTATTGTTCTGGAAGCACTTGAACTACAGAAGTGACTTGGTTTTCATCAGAAGGGTTCCTTACATATCTAAAGTCTTGCTCTGTGTCTGTCCAAGAGTGCCCCACTTTTAACAACGTGAGACAAGTTTGTATAGCTTTGGGCTGTCTTGGACTTACAATTTAGATGCAACATTACCAGGAACTTGAAAGAACTCTATCCAGCAGGCCTGCTGAGAGGACAGTTACAAAAAGTTCAGTCACATTTGCCATTTTTGTAAGACAGTATGTTTCAATGCATTCCTTTTATACTGAAGGGTCAGTGGTTCGAGCATTAATTTCAGATCCAGAGGACCTGGGCTTCAATCACACTCTGTGTCTGAAATAACTCAAAGCCACTTTTCCTGTGATTTGCCCTAACTAGGAAGCAATTGGCTATGTGTGGCCTGAGACTGTCAAAGTCTATGGTAAATCTTATTTTAACACCTATTTGAACTCATTTTAAAACAATTTCACTATGGGAAAACCTACTAAAATAGACACTATACCATAGCAAGAAGAAGAGGGGAAAGTGAGACGGAGAGAGGAAATGAAGGTGCATCAGCTCCATGGTTAAAGACCTCATTTCATAGATGATGGTGGAAAGTTCTGGCTTCCAACTCTTGCTCTAAGGCCCTAAATCTTGACACATTTTGGAAAAAAAATAAATGGAGAATAAGTTTAATTTATCTGTGAGATTTAAACACAACTTTAGGGAGGTTTCTTTTCTCTGCTAGTTTAGATTAACTATTTTTTCCATGTTTTGATATTATAACACTTGGCTCAGCATGCTTGTTATTATGGATCATCTTGTGAGCTTCTTATCTATCTTACCAACTGCTGGTTGCAAAGGTGTGTAAACATTACAGTTTTCAGTGCAGTGATATCCTGATGCTTCTTTAATGGTTTTGTTAGTCTGCATGTTTGTTTTCCCAGTCTGGCATCACTACCTGTAATCACAAGGGATCAGTCTCACCATATTTCTCTAGGAACAGTATTAGGAAATACAGCTTTTATACCATTCCAGGTAGTGTTAAACATATATCTGCAAAATATGTGGAGATATCTTAGGTTTCCTAAGAAAGCTACTAAACGAAAAAATAACACGTATTTAGCAAAACAAATAGGCACTGCCCAGCAGTAGGGGAGAGCAGAAGACAACACCGCAAAAATCCTGACACAAATTTGTTTTGTCAGATGTGCCTCTGTAGCAGGAATCAAAGGAATTCAAGTGCTTCATCTTTCTTTTTGTTGATGTACTGAGCCTCGCTCCCTTTTTGCACACTACTTTCCAGGGCCACCCCAAAGGTGAGACCTTTGTTGCAGTGGAGCTACACAGAGCCCAGGATTCTACTGCTCATAAACTGCTGTACTTATCCAACACTAGCTTGAGTGCACATACATTAGTCTTGCTAGAAACAGTTATTTTAAAGAAAGAAAAAAAGGAAAAGAACAAAAAAATTAATCAAACCTCAGTGATTATATTTCCCCTCCTGAGCTTCCAGTAAACCTTCCAGCACGTATTCATGTTTTTCCATTTATTTGAGGATTTAATATGAAGAGAGGACACAGCCTGAGACAATGTGGATGAAACTCCATTTTTTCTAATAAATTACATATGCTTACATGAATGCTTGAACTGCCCTATGCCATAATGTGATTAGTTCGATGCAAAGTAAATAGATAGATATCTCTCTTTCTAGTTGCAAAGTGATTTCTCTCTTCACAGTACTGTTTATAATACTATGAAATATTAAAAGGAAGGTACATAAAAAGCAGGCATGTCTGACCTGTGTCGAGTGCTATTCTTTATTAGTAATCAGATCGTTGACTTAAATTACTTTGAGGCTCTTCGCAGTAATGACAGAAGCAGTACAGACACACATTGACGTGAATTGATCCCAAGATGTTTCCTGAACTTAGTGAACTTGTCCAAAGGAAAAGCAGCAGAAGGTATTCAACCCATATTCCCAGTTCATCTGTTTTCAGCTGATGTTTAAGAGACTTGGGAAGATTTTCCTCAGTTCTGCCTCTAAGGAGAAGGAATAAAGAGAATAGAAGAGAATCTTTTACTCAGCATTTAGCAGCAGTTCCTAGAGTAGTGAGTGGTAAGATATATTCTCCTTTGAACAGATTTCCAATAAATCTGGAAAGGCACAGGGGGTAGAAGAGATCAATGAACCATGCTGAGTTACAGAATGACCTTACAGCCCACAGGAAGACAATCTCATTGGTGTTTATTTTTAGATGACAACTGTGTTGGTCTGACTTTTCTTTTTTGGCAAAGGCACTAAGAACAGAAGTGGTATAAATAACACCTATGGTGATTTTGAATATAGCAGAAAGGAATCCGACGAGACATCCAGCCTCCTGTTAATACACATATAGAACCCCAGTAAACATCATTGTAAATTTTAACCATGCAGGGGTTAAAGGATACATCTTATCCTGAATAAATAATATCATTGGCTATTTTGCATAAGGTTAGTAGCAAAATCTTGTCTCGTGAACAAGCTCATGTCTCAAGGTTTATGCACAAGTTTGGAGAGAGCTGTGAAATTAAAACATCAGGTGCAGCAGCAGTTGGCAATGACACAGGTTTTCACTGAGTCCTTAGAAAGACAATGCAAAGCAGAGATAGTTTCACAAAAGATTGTCCAACAAATGGAGAGAAATGAAAGAATAGATGCAGAGTAAACTCTCCAGCCACATTTTAACAATGGTTATTTTCCCATTTATTTAGGCAATTCATTTTTGAGGAAAAATTAAGAATGACAAGATTTACTCTCTTAGAACACAGACTGCTTTTTGTTTGTGTGAGTACAATGAAAAGTCCACCTTAATTTTGGCTAAAAAAAAGCAACATCTTGACAGCATAATTTCTATGATGTCTGTTTTTATTAATTTCTGTTCTTGAAACCTCAGCTCTAGGAGTCTTTTTTGGTTGTTGTTGTTGCTGTTGCTGTTATTATTGGAATCTTAGTTTTCATTAAGTGGCAATGAAGTACCAAATGCTATTGCTTGCATATTTCTTGTTGAAAATGTATCCTGATCTTACCTTTTTGTTTTAGAAAAAAAAAACAAAACAAAACAAAAGGAAAAAAAAAAAAACCAAAAAGCCACACTGCAAAAACACATCACACACACACAAAAAAAAGAGGGGGCAAAAATATATCTTAAACTCTTATTTATTCTTTATTATTGTTTATATTTTAGCTAGATCTGTACTGTCTTTGCTGTTATTTAGATATATCATGATGCATGTCAATTTCTCTGCCAGGGATTATTAATTCTTTCAGTTGCAGCCCTGTACTGTTCCCGGTTTAGCATATTCCATTATAACAGACACTGTAAAATCAGAGTGTCTTAGCTATAGTGTTGTGATGGAGATGAAGAAATGAGGAATAGCTGCCTATATGAATACAGATATCTGAGCACAGACTAAGCAGGGACTGTAATACTGCACTCCTTACGGGAAGCAAGGACAGCTCAGGCACAGCAGGAACAGCTGCTGTCAACATGGCTGGTAACTGAAACGCTGCCTCTTGAGAGGGGGGGAAATGCTTCAGCGTTCTGTGTTTTCACTGCGGTGTACTTGGATTTAGGCACTGATTTTCCATGACTAACATATTTGTTCCCCAATGCACTTCCAAACTTTTGCTGGTTGACATGAGCATCCATGGGAGCCCTGGGGGCCTACCTTGAAGATTTTCTATTCACATTTCCCATTTTGGTGTCTTATCCCACAAGGATAACTTTGTAAAAGAGATAGCAGGAACTTTCTCCCCTCGTTTTGGAAATTAGTCTGAGAAACAGAAAAGGAGAGTCCTTAAAGTGTTAAACAATTACTTAAGAATCTGTGAAAATGAAATAAGAAATGAGAAGGGGAAATCCATTTTTCTCTTTATAGATATTTTTCCTAAAATGCTAGTAACATGTGAGACTCATTCTGTGAAGATATAAGATTATGATCCATTTAAAACCAGGTGACAGGGTGAAAAAACCTTATGAGTCTAGACTTAAGCTATGATGACTCAAGTTCATATAAACTCAGAGTTAAATATGCTGACACGTTTTTGGGTTTTTTTAATTAATTCAAGAGTAAACATTTTGCTTGTGCTTGAAAGAAAAGCTCAGTGCGTTATCTTTTGCATACTTTTTCTGCTTTTTATTAAAGTACAGGATGAGAAATAAATGAAAAAAATCTTCTAAAGATAAAAGGTGTGAAAATATTGAGCATGTATTCTGTGTAAGGACACTTAAATCTCATATCAAATTGTAATACAATTTAATTGTAAAGCAAAAAAGACAGAATATTCTATTTATGGCTCTTGGTATATAATGAATGGGATTTAGAATTAATTTATTTTATAAGATGGTCCATAGCCTTCTAGGAAGCTATCATGCTCTGTAAAGTTTTATAGAGTCTTAAAATATCTTTTTTGAAAATTCAAATCCTTTGTTCAATTGAACTTTTCACAACGTTTCATTTTGCAAAACTATTCAGATAGAAAAGAAATCCCACTACAAGCTGTAGAACTACGTTCAAAAGTTTCACAGACATGAGCAGAAAAGGCATGTAAGGTTGCGTGTATGTGTTATATAAGATGAAATAGGTTTTGTACTTTGTTCCTGAAGCCAGCAGGCATAGTGCTGGTTTTCTCCATGCAAATAAACTCCCTTCCAACCAAAACATGTTGATGACATCCAAACAATCTATTAGGAATGGTTTCCAACACATCGTCCTTTAAAACATTCCCAGACATGCCAGTTATGGTAATTTAGTAGTTGTGCTAGTTCTCTTGTACTAAATATACCAGAAACCAGACTAAAAGTTTACAATATGAACAATTACATATGAGCATTATATTCTCTTTTAATTTTCTGAAGATATAACTGTAAATATTAGATAACTAATACAAATTAGTTAGTGGGGAGAAGCACAACCACAGGGATCCACAACATTCAGGAGGTGATGATTTTAATACCTTGTGTTGACTGTTAGCTTATGCAAATTCCACTAAGTGAAAGCACTGCAACAGCAAATCTATAAGTCAGTATTACAAGAACCAAACTCAGCCAATGACTGCAGACAATTATAGTATAAAAATGAGATAATAAATGAAACATGGCAATGAATCTATGCATGTATGTATGTATGTATGTATCTATCTATCTATCCATCTATCCATCTATCTTTGTAGTAATCCTAAAAGAGAAGTGATGAAACTATATAAAAGGTAGTGGATATTTATGATAAACTCTGTGGCACACAGTCATTTGAAGCAGAGCATTCTCACTATGAGGCACTCTTCTGCCCAGATTTCTAAGTTTCCATAACATACAAAGGACTGCAAAATGCTTGCCATTGGCACTTCGAAGTCACACTCAAATCATAGGGAGATCCAGGCATATCCTGCCCAGTATGTCAAGCTATTTTGGAAAAAATGCTCACCTTTCTCAGCCCCTGGCACCTGCAATACTGGTTATCTTCTGCTGGCCCAACATTGATGAATTTCTGAGTTGTCTTTTATCTCCTTATAATGCTGTGACCCACTGGCATATATTCTCAGCTGTCCAGACAGTCCTTCTGCTGTTTTGCTGAATTCATTCCAGTCCAAACACAAAGAGCCTGGGGAGCCAGTTCTTTGAAAGCAGCTCTTCCCTTTTCTTTCATTTACAACTGTCTTAACCATAAAGTTATTGCATTATTTTTGCTATGTTCTATTCATTATGCTGGCTCAGCATCTTGTTAGTTCAGCAATTCTGTTGTAGTCTACAGATATTTTAAGGCCCACCAGTTATGCTTACTCAGTGACTGTGTCCTACCTCAAGCAATGTCAGATGCAGTTTTGCAGAGTTTAGCAAGAACTGCACCATTCAGTGCTCCAACCCCATGAACACAGAGGGGAAAATGATATATTGTGTCCCATCTTGTCTCAGCAGTTGCCTTCCCAGCAAAAACAAGATGTGCCAAGGTTTACTGGCCTGCATGATCATAACGGCTTCAGCTCCCTTCATCTGTCAAAAGATCAGGAAATCCCCTTTGGCATTTCCTCTTGCAGATACCCAGCCTTGAGTTTCAGGTCTGTTCACATGTAGCCAAGAAAACAATTCTTAATCAACATCTTTCTGGGTTACTGGAACTCCTTGTCAGCAAACATTTTAGGTGGAACTGAGGGGAAGTCAGCATGGTCTTTTCCCTTTCCCTGCAAAAGATTAGTCTTTGCCACTCTGAGGCACATGATGACCACTTGATAACCTTATTTCAAAACCACATGAAAGTACCTTTGCTACTTCTCAGGTAGGTGAGAATGACCGACTTCGGCATTATCTCAATAACTGCAAGTGAAGGTGATGGGAAGGCACATTACTTACCAGCGACCACAGCTACACAGGGCTCCACACAATGACCAAATATGTTGCCGTATGGCCAGCACCCAGGAAACTCTTCCCTATCCTGAAGGATTTGTTTACTGTTTGATCAAAGGCCGGAGTAGGGCAAAGAGCAGATGGTGGCTTCTGTGGCTGCAGAGTGACAGCACCAGGATTAGCCCCAGTGTGAACAAGCAGAGTGACAAGCCAAGAGGAGGAGGATTTGGTTGAAAAAAAAAAAGCATTTCCACAGGTCACCTGCTGTAAAAATAGCATATGGTTAAGGAGATTGCAGGCTGCTGTTTGGATTTAACGTGGTCTGTGCTCCTTGGCATAAAATGTAGAACAAAAGAATTACTGAAAAAGCAGCACTGAGAAAAAGAACATTCTGTGTGTGTTTCCAAAGGAACCAAAAAATAAAATAAAAATAAGAAATGTAAATAACTGAAGAGATCTCCTGACCCTGAGAAGCTATGATTCCCCCACATGATTTAAACTCTATATAAAAGTACCTGAGAAACTTCAAATATCAAAAATTTCTTCAAACATTAATAAATAAAGTATCATATTTATTCTACACTAGAGGAATTATGTGATAGCTGATATGGTTAAAATACACACACACATAACCCGGTATCTGAATACCAGATGTAAATTTTTTGTGCACCTTAAGCCCCCTCTCAGGTCTGCACATGCAGATGGAAGTCATAATTTTGGGTTTTAATTAAATACAGAATGCTCACCCCCTCTTCGCATGTTAAATGTTAATGACAAGAGTGTGACATAAGTGTACACTTATTTTTTTTAATAAATGTGGTCCATGGATTTAAAGTTTCTGTTGACATCATAGACTATTTTCCTCCCAAGTTTTATTAGTGTTTTTCCAACCTGTTTCACATTTCTCTAAAATGAGGCCACTGCCACTCCCAAGCACACTTTCTGCTGGTGGTTGCAATCAAATGAATAGCTGACAGGAGACTGAAGTAAGCAAAGAGAAGAACATTTGCCATGCAAAATTTAATTGTTGCTGAAGTTAATTAAATTAAAATGGAAGTCTTGGAAATCCTTATGCTGTACAGAAGTTTCTACCGAGATGCCTTTTGCTTCTGGTCTGGTTTGTTTTTTCATTACATACCAACTCCCTGGTGTACAGTCTTCTTTGCATGTTTAAATTAGTTAGTTGCTCAAAGTCACTTAGCAAGATTCTAAACCAGAATTATGAAGCTTTTATAATGACCCTTAGAGCTTTTTCCTCTAATTTATCATTTTACTATCAATAAAAGATTTTTCTGGTAAAGTTCAATGTCTTTTTTTTTTATCTAAATATAAGAATATTTTTAAAAAAAAATCTGTGGGGAAACAGTATTCTAATGTTTAATGAATTTCTCATGTTGCTCTGCACTTGGTTAAAAAAAAATGTAAAAAAACCCAACCATCATAGTCTTTGAATAAGCTGGTTAAAAAAAACAAACAAAAAAACCACAAAAAACCACACCCTACCCAAACAAACAAAAACAAACAAACAAAAGAATTCAGGCGTTTTGAAAAGGGTAATAATCAGGAAATACATCAAAACCAAGGCAAATCTATGATTGTTTGGTGAGATTTTTTTGCCTTTATGAGGGTAGAGGTCGTTTCAAGAGGAAAACGTCAGTGGAAAGTAAGATGTCAGAATGAAGGATAGCGAAGGAAAGAAGAAAGAGGCAGTAGAGGCAGATGAGGGACAGTGGAGGAGAGAGGGGTGTACATGAGGGATCAGAAGCTCAAACACCAATATTCTGAGAAACAGAGCCAAATTCAGGCTGCAGACTGAATTGCAGAAAAGTGGAAGTGAGAAAATAAGCAGCCTCAATATTAATATTAACAGGAACCACAGACCACAAACGCCACTGGAAACAATTACTATTATTGAGAACAATAACAAATATTCAATTTCTGACTATTTTCTCACAAGGATGCCATTTGGTGTAAGACATAGCTTTATTCTGTGGACCTATACATACGCTTTGGGAGTTTTAAATGCCTAAATCAGTCTGCACAGAGTTGTGAGTTAATCAGTAGTTGTTAGCAACAGTTAGGACTGAATTCATCTGTGGGTTGACTTCATTGTCTTTCCTAGCATTGTGCCAGATCTTATACTAGGTCCCTAATGAACAATGACCTAGATAAAGTTTGAAAGAACGGCCTTGAAATGAAGGGTTCTCAATTTATTTTTCCATGTGAATTATCATGCCCCTTTTATAATATTGTCATTACTCTTTTTTAATTTAAATATTTAAGCATTCAGCTAAAATTTTCTCACCTCTGTTCCTTTTCTTATTCTGCTGCATTCCCTTTTTCAACAAGCATTTACTTCTGTTTTCAGCTGTTTTGAAAAGCAGAAGACATGCAAGAAAATTAATGCAAAGCTACACTCTTTTACTAATTCTGCTCCTGTACCTCTTGCCTCAGAATACTTACAACTGAAGAGTTATTATTTCATGAAACAACACATTGCTCTGATTACAGCCTAATTAATTACTAACACTTACAAACAAAATGCATTAGGGCTGCCAAAAATGGCAACTTTTATCAAGGTACTATGAAGAAAAGTATTAAGAACTATGTGAGTTATCTTAGTGAATTTATAAATTTTATAAATTCAATCATTATGTTTAATATTCTGTTGAAAATTTTAGAATTCATGAAGAAAAAAGAATTAAAAACGCATTTTAGTTTTTATTTTTAGTAGAGCTGAAAATAATTCTCATCTACATTCTGCTTATACTGCTGAAGCACAGAATTTAAGTGACTCTCTCTGCCTTAATTTGGCAGTGTCAGGTAATATTCTTCATTAGACAGGAGAGCTCCCTCCAAGCGCTTCCACCAGCCCAGCAAAGCACAAAGCAGCCAGAGAAGAGAAGCGTGGCAAAAACGCGGAAAGCTCTCTCTCCCCTCACCTCTCCCCAGCCAGCACCTTGGAATGCAAAGCCATCAGCCATCCCTGTGTTTAGCCTTTAGATGCTTAGCTGGCTCTGGGAGCAGGTAGTGAGGTCTGGGTTTCACCAAGCCACCTCACCTCCAACTCCCAAATCTCAGTGTTGGTAAGGGACAGAAAAAACAACCAACCAACCAAAAAATAAAACCAAAAAACAAACAAAACCCATGAACAATTCTGAAACTATAATGAGAAAAAAAGCATCTCTTCATTGTTTTTAAGGCTATTACTTCAAAATGCATCTTAGCAACCAAGGAAATTTGAGCGAACAGTTCAAAGTGCACATTTCAAGTGAAACCTGTTTAAAATTCTGTGAGGTAAACCACTTTTTTTCACCAAGTATAATTTGTTTCAGTGAAATTCATTGCAAATAGGAGGTATTAACTTAGAACAGTTCACCCAGGCCAAAAGCCATGACAGTAAATGGGACAGTAAGGGAAGTTTGTGTAGGTCTTGCCACTCATTAAGACAGGAGTTAGAACAGTTAGTTTGGATCATAGGTTAATTCAGTATGTCCTATATTACAAGAATCAGAAAGAAGAAGAAAAATATGTTTTGCAGATTTCCAAAGTGCAGACTAATAGGATTTTGCAGCTATGTCACAGAGAGGGCCAGCAGACAATACCAGATTAAGAAATTGTATTAAACATTACCTTGGGATGGAGAAAATAGAATTGTATTTCTGTCCCCTGCACCAGCAAGTACTCAAATCTAGTCAGCTCAGCCTGCATCTTCTGTGATTAATACAAGTAGATGAAAATAGCAAGAATGATTCTTTGAGACTTGAGCACTGTTACTTAAAAGTATTTTAAAGTAATTGGGAAAAATGGAAATATTCATATATCTTTAGGTCTCAAATTCTATGATGTCTATCCATCAATTTAATACATACTGTTGTCTCTTGTGCTTTCTTTTTGTGTCTATTGACAGCATCATTATGTTTTTCTTTTCCTTAAAATGCTTTTTCACGGTCTTCAAAGGTATCAGGTAGAATAGAATAGTTCAAATGTCTTTAAATATTTTCAACGTGATTTCTATGCCTGCATGTTCTGAAAGAGTGAAATAATCTGAATCCTGCTTTAAAGATATATTTTGTCTTTAAAGAAACAATGAAAGCTTGATCTGCTAGGTGTTTAATTTGGACTTCCTTAGTGTGTGATTGATGCTAAGCCCAAATCTTCCATCTCCATCTTTTTTGCTGTAACTTCCAAAAAATGCACAACTTTTCCATGTTTTGTAGAAACAAAAATGCCCCCCCTTTTTTTTTTTTCTCTTTTGTTTTTGTTTTCATTTGAATATATGGTATTCTGTTAGAAAAATCTGTGATTTTATTATACTTTACTTTGGAAAGTCAGTAGTCTGTTTTATTTTTCATTATATTAAGAATTCAAAGGGCTTAAGATCTTCATACAAAATACAGGACAATGCTGTCTATGTGTCTTCTATTGGAAAACAGATTCTAGTAGTCCCAATGTGGAGAGGTACAAATGAGGGACAAGGTCAGTCACATTTACCTATATAGTCATAGTACTGATAATAATATCTGGTCTTGGTCTAGTATAAGCCACTGTAAAAAGGGGGTCAGGATTACTGAGAAATGCAGCAGCAGTGTGAGGAAGTGACTTACTTGAGGCCATCCATCACTGTCATAGAGAGAGAAGAGACCCAAGAATTCCAGTTTGGTGCCTAAACTCAAGTGACTCTCCTGGACTTACTCAGTGTTACCCCAGATAATAATTTGCGATCATTTCCTATTTTAGATATAGTTCTTGATTTGAACTCATAACCCTTTGTATTTGTTTCCTAAGAGCTTTGAAGAATCTTGCTGATTGGAGTGGCTGCCAAAGCAGCAGATTTTGCAGTCACCGCAGCAGATCGCAAGTTGTAATGATGAAAACAGAAACTGTAAATTAAAAGAAGGATTAATCCGTACAGGGAATAGATGCATGTCATATGTTCATCATAGCCTATCAGACAGCTGCTATTCAAAATTGCACATACTGGTTATTTGGAGCAGCATACATACCAGCTCATGATCGGCTTTTGGATTTCAATATATCCTTATATAGTATTTCTTCAACATTTGCAACCAATGAACAAATTTGTGAAAGTGACAATTTTTGCATGTGATTCACAATTAAAGAAATAAAAATTGTGAAAAAAAATTAATTGTAACAGAACTTCACCCTGTTACAAAACTTTTTGACATTTTTTATATTGAAAAACACTGATGAAAAATTGAATTGTCTTTTTTCCCCTTTTGCCTTTCTTCCCCTGCCCCTTCAGTGTAGTTAAAAATCCAGAAGTCATAGAATCCATATTGGTGTCTGAAATTTGAATAAATAAATGACACAACAGAAGGAAATGAACAAGCTGTGTTTGTAAAGATGCTGAGCTTGTGGAGGAACATTTACTAATTTTTCTGTTAAAGGTGTTTATTCACAAAGCATTTAATATTTTATTTTTTAAGATAGCTACATTTTTCATTTATGCAGAATAGCAAATAATTTGGGGGATTAATTTTATGTCTCTTGGTACCATGTATTAAAGTGTTCCTTAGGTCTAATCTTAAAAGGATTGTGTGAAAGCACATGAAAAAAAATGTCAGACCTCAAGTTATAGGGATTTTTCAACACTGCCATATTTTACACCTGTGTAGGCAGCAAATTAGAACACTTAGGATTTTGAAGTGTTCATAGATAATCAAAAGTTATCCACTGACTGCATATATCTGGTTGTCAAAAAAGTTATACTGGGAGATGCCTTAGTATTGAGAAAATATTGCTTTTCAAGAAAATTTAAAGAAGCGTACATTAAAACATTCTGGAGACAAGAATTTAAAAAACCCAAAAACATTGTGGATCTTGAAATTAAATTAGTAACAACATGGACTATTTAAAATACATCAACATAAAATTTAGGAACAGACTACTTAAAAAGAACAATATATGTTATCAATATATGAAGCAAAAATATTTTGAATTTTTAAAACACCATATCTAGGTTTGAGATAAATTGGATTTCTCAAACAGAACTTTTCATTTTGGAAAAAAAATTAGCTACCTTAATTTTTCTTTTTATAGAAAATGTAATTACCTTTGAGTAAATTTGTAGGTAAACTCCAATTTTTTTAACTGGCCAAAGTACTGCAACAGCTCACAAAATTTTCAGGTGCCCTTCGTGAGCTCCCTGACCAACCTGTGTAGAAGCAAAAAAATTAAAGCTGGCAACAACACCAAGAAATCATCTGATCCTGCCCAAATCAGAATTAAATACAACTACATCATTCCTGAAAACTGTGTGCTTAACCACCTTTCTAGCAACTTTTACTGATGTAAAGCTAGACATACCATTCATCTTTTTTTTCCCTTAATATTGAACCTGTATTTTCCATGTTCCAGCTCAAATGAAGAAAAAATTTTGACAGAAAGGGTGGTCAGGCATTGTAATCGGAACAGGCTGCCCAGGGAAATGGCTGAGTTACCACCCCTGGAAGTATTTAAAAGCCTTGCAGATGTGGCACTTAGGGACATGGTGTAGTGTGGATGTGACAGTGCTGGGTTAACAGTTGGACACAATGATCTTAAGAGTCTTTTCCAACCTAAATGATTCTATGATTCAAACCCTTTTCACAATTTATCCACACTGGATATGGTGAGCAGTGTACTCCTTCTCTGCCTCTGCATAGGAGATATTTGAAGACTGTTACGAATGTTCCTTTGCCTTCTCTCTCTCTAGGTATCTCCATGTCTTCCATTTATATTTTGTTTATTTTTATCTTAGTTCAATTTTTTTACCCTTCTTATTTGCCATAAATAGCTGCACATTTTGATTCCAGCTATGACTTTTCCAGATGTAACTGTTGGAGTTCCACCCGGCTGGAAGGTCAGGGTTTTTTTTTTTTCCTTTTTTTTGCAGTGATTTGGTGTAGTTGACTCATGCTTAGTTGTGGTCTCTTTTACTCATTTTTTCCCCTCAATTTGCTTAGCAAAATAAACCAAAGTTGGGCAGGTTTCCTGAGTGTTGATATTAAGGCTTGAGCTATGGTTATAAAAAATATTCTTAGTTATAAAAAGAAAATTCTTAGCACGTTTTTATCTGTATTTTCCAGGGCTTGAAAGGATGTTAAAAACATGCCAAATGTCATAAAGCAGTTGACATTCATTCTGAATGTCTTGCAACACACAATACAATACTTCAGTTTTACTGTTTAGTGCACTGTTTGTTACACATTTCTGTTGACATTTTTTACAGGGTGTCCTGTAGAACAAGATTTCTCTAACTATGCTCATATTTATTGCCTAGAACAGAAGATACAATGACTTAGGGAGCAGGTGGCTAATATCAAAATACAGAGAGTAACAAGAACAAATTCACATATTTGGACTATATATTTACTTAAAGATAAACATATTACCTTCATGGCATTATTTTTAAATTGCTAAACTTCATACTCAGGGTTAATGAGGGAATAGTACAGGAATTAATGAAGAGTATAAGCCTATTTGCAAAACTGGTTAAAAAAAATGTCTTTCTTACCTTAAAATATCTCTGAACTAGAGATATACATTTTCTTTCAAAGGTCTTTAGCACTGCTTTTACCATTTCAAAGCTAACTGCAGCTTCAGCCTTTCCTAATGCTGTGCTGCCTTTCTACCAGCTAGAAATGGGTGCAACTATATCTGGTAGCCAATTACCAGTAGCATCCTGTATGAGACAGGTGTCATGGGTGCTAAATTCTAGGATCATCTTTGAAATCAGGTCTTCAGTGACTTCAGGTATTTGGCACTGCTGCTTTCTTCCCAGCTTAAAAAAAATCCAATTTACTTTGCTCTTTAGATCTGCACAGGAAATGATTCTACATCAAATCGTTATGATCAGGGAAGATATTGCTTGCAGCAATCTCTCACAGGTTTCAAAATTACTCAGATGGATTGAACAGCTGTATTCATGTCAGCAGTGAAGGAAAAGGGGAGGAAACAAAAAAAAAACAAGAAGAAATGAACCATTTGGGACTTTGGATGGAAGTATATTTGCAAACAACAATAAAAAAGACAAATGGAAAATAAACAGAAAGAGTGCTTATTTCTGAGGTGGAGAAAAATGCATTTGAAGTATTACTGCAAACTGTACAACAGCATCTTTAGAAATTGCTCTGTTCAAAGGTACATTCCTTCTTACAGACTAACTCATTTGGTATTTCTCTTAATAAAAATAGGAAAATGTTACTGAGAGCTTTAATGGGGCTAATAATCTCATGATTAATTTTAATTTTGGCACTCTTCATACCAGTCTTCAGAAATTCAATTGTTCATAGCAATTTCCTAAGAATTTTCAACAAAATTCCCTGATCACAAATGCAGTAATTCAGAAATATGAATTATTAGAAATTTTAGCAAGTATGCATATATTTAGGATGAAACCTTATATAAAACCTTTATATAGAGGAAAGCTCTGTTTCCCCAAATTATGCATACACCCTGTTTTCACATTATTTTTAAGCTTGCAAACTTTATTGAATCTTTTCTCATTTTTGCACTTGCAAAGTTGTACATATTTTGTGTCAAAGTGAGTTTATACTCTTAAAAATCTTTGTTTCTGCACTGGAGAATTGTCAGAATCCTTCTCACTTCCTTTTCCAAAAGAAGTCACCGTCATTATTATGAGTGACTACTAGTTCAGCGATGAGAGAGTTTTCAGTTTATTAACAACTATAATGTACTTATATATGAATTCCACATATGCAAAAAATAATATTAAAAGGTTTTATGCCCTATTTTGATTGATATTTTTAGAATAGCATGTGGTTTGTATGGCACCGCACTGTACTGCACCAGTACTGTACTACTACTGTGCAGATAAAACTCCTCATTTATTAATTCACCCTTTTTTCCTGCTTCACTGCATTACTTCAGTTTAAAATAATTACAGTTGTAGGATAAACCAGCACTCAGTCTCTGACTGTCAGAGCTCCCTTATATGATACTTGTACACAAGATAGGGTAAATACATCTCCTTTGCGGACAATTATACACGGAGTTTCTGTAGTACAAAAGCTGTTTTCATGTAAAAACCATTACAAAGCCATCTATTCCTAAGGTACTTGGGAGTCATTATTGCAGCCTGCAAAGAGAGACTTGTGCTCACCAGTGCCATACAACAGAAGACATGACCCTCTGGGAAAATGCATGTTTCACTCTACCATCTGAAATACTCAGTTTGATTGATAAAGCTGATGTTATGTGTCAAAAGAAATCAGAGAGGCTTCAAGGCTTGCCCAGAATTGTGCTACTCTCTTTGCAGGTGTTGCAGTGACTGACGCTTGTCAGACAGGCTCTAAGACTGTGGCTGTAAGTGTTGCAGTGTTTCTCCCAACAGCAGCTACAGCTCCTGTGGGTTTTGAGAGTCCTGACTTTTTCTTGAAATGGAGCTCTTCCAAGAGAATGTTTGTGCACTCAGTTTTGCCTAGACTTACACACTACTTCCAGAGATGACTCAGGAGCAATTGTCACGTTCACACAGACCCACCTTGAGTAGTAGATTGGATAGGAGGATGGAAACAGTAATGAGAAGCGAAACATTATCATAATACTAGATCATACTGAACTTCAAATTCTTTCACATATACTTCAGTGTCCCTACTGGAAATCACCATTTGCATGCACCACGCCTGCAAGCTAGCTTTCTCAGCACAGAGAGAAGCTGTTAAGCGTGCTGGTGATCAGTTTGTGCCCACGGGGCTGTTGCTATCTGGGACAGTTTTTCCTTCAGTTTCGTCTTTCGTATGATGTCTGAGCTGTGTGCACCAGCTTAGAGATATGATGCACTCAAGCGTATTTGTGCCAGAGGCACTTTCTCAGTACTAGGGGGTAAATTCCTCTCTCTTCCCCTCTCTTTCTATTTCTCATTATCCAAAGTTATGTTTATAATGTTTTTCAATATATGTGTAGATTTTGAGCTTTTCTTCTTGTCTTCAAAATGGAGATTCATGTTTAACACTAATTCACACACGTTAATATTTTATACATCTGCCACATTCTTATTTTTCTTCTGATGCAAATGATTTTAAAGTGTTTCCATTGTTACACAGGTTCCACTCTCACTACTGATGCACTCAGCAAGTCTGACAGTGCTGAACAACTTTTTAGTTTCTGATAGATGCTACAGAAGATACCTGAGGGCAGAGCATATCACTGCAGGCTGCCTAAAGCTTTGCTCCATCTCCTTGCCACTGCTTCTACCTCTTGTTCAAGGGCTTTGATTATCATAACATCATACCACTTGCCTCACTAAAAGGGCTATTCATTGCTACAGAGCTGTGCTAGAAGAACTACATGCTGTACCTTTTCAAAAGCTGTATAGGAAATGTTGCTGACAGTCTTATTTCCACTAGTGCCCCAAAAAAGATAGTGTCTTCTCCTCTGGCTTGGCATAATAAGACCAGGTCTGTTTGTGTATCAACTGCTATTACTCGAGCAGACTGCTGACACAGAGAGCCATACATTTAAATACATGGTATAAATAAATCTTTGTATTATGGTACATGACTAAACTGAAGGCTATATATACAATTATGAGAGTGACTTCCACAAAATTTGTTTCCTTTAACTTTTTTTTTCTGCATAAGTCATTTCACTGAATGCATTCAATCTTTACTTTCCCCTCCCCCTTCAGTACGTGTTCCTAAATTAAAATTGATTTTGAACAATTCATCAGTGCACTAGGAGTTTTTCTGATGTTATTCCCACTATTTTCTCTTACAGACAACTAGCCTTTTGCAGATCTTTTCAGAGAGGATTTGTCATTCTGAATTTTCCTCTTAGGGTATTAAGAAGTAAGTAATTATTTTATAAAAGTATACAGGCAGATCAGTTTTCAAAGATAGAAGTGCAGCATAGTAAACAAGCATTGTCTTTATGTATTTCAGCCATACATAAAAACCAAAGAATATGTCAATCTCCGTGCTGATCTCTTCTGTTGCAAATTCTGAACAATAAATATTATTTTATACTGAATGTATCAACATTGTAAGTCTGTTTTACTTGTTTATGTGTTCTTTATTTTTTATTTGCATATTTTAACCTTTTTAGTCTTTAAAATTTAAAATTTAATACTGAAACCATATATAAATTTCCTCATTAGAACATTAAAATAGCTGATATGTGCAAACTAAGTAATACAAATAATTAATTTGACAATGTTACAGAATTACTAACAATATAAATTGTAGAGATTAGATTTCCTAATTGTAATATAAACCCAAAACTTTAATTCAAGTATCCACAAATTACATTAGGTTAGGAAAAAAAAAATCCTATGAATTCCAAGTGCATTCCTATTTCTAAGCATAAAATGTCTGACTTGATAAAGTAGTTAAAACCCATATTAGAAAAGGAAAATATTAATTTTAAGAAAAAAATCAAATGAACATTTTACATTTAAATTTATTTTGAAGAAAATGCTGTACTGCAAATTATTATGAAATTTACGTATTTAGAATGTCTATTTATATTCTTATTTGTGGCTAATATCAGAAATACAGTATACCACTCTCAGTTTTAGTATAGATTTTTTTTTACTTTTATTGATTAGCTAATCCTAAGTAAAATATAATTTAAAGAAAATTAGGCTTTTTAAAGTAATCCATGCATGTTAGTATATATATTATTTTGTATACTATTTGTCCATTTTCTTACTCAGTTTGAAAAAGAAAAATGGAAAATATCATATTGAAATAAGAAAAAAATTCAAGTATTTGATTTTTATGCTCAAGATATGAATTTGATATAAATTCTATATTTTCTCTGAAATTTATTAAATCTAATTCAGCAACTTAAAATCACTTAAGCAGTATTTTAGCTCTATTACGCAATCTAATACCTCATTGATTTAAAAATCCTGGATTTTTCATCATAACATGTTGCATCATTTGCAACAGGTAATTTAAAATATATTTCAGTTTTTCAAAGGAGAAAAATAGAGACTATATTTGTCCCTGAAGTGTTTATACAAGTTTTCTTTTTTTCAGCACTTGTTGTTGTAAAGGAAATTATCATCCTTTTCATACAATTTTTTTGTAATGACATATTTCTTGTTGAAAGCACAAGATGAAAATTAATTTTCTAGTGTGCTACATTGGCTATATGCCTAAAGGACTTTTCCTTGTCTTTGCAAGTGTTTTGCATTTAAAGCACTCCATTTTTCTCATAGGTGTTATGAGATCTTCAGGCTATAATTGCAATTATTTACAGATTCATGGATTGTAAAGTCAGAGGGGACCATTAGGCTTCTAGACTGACATCTTGAGTAACAATAGTATTCTGATTTACTCAGTTATCTCTGATATGAAGTCAATAACTAAAACTTGTCTAATTTGAAGGCCTTTCCACCTTGAAAGTACAAGTAAAAGCTTTTGATCACATAGTATTAATATATATATATTAATATATAGTATATATATATATATATAGTATTAAATATATGAATGAACTACAGAGGGGAAAAAGGAGAACCAAGGAGAAAGGAAAATTTGGCATGATGAAAGCAAGTTTCATAAGAAGATTTGCAGTTTCCTGTTTATGACATCACTGGAATACTGATAGTTAACATGAGCCTTGTTGGTTCTCAAAAATACAGAATGATGAACAAGCAGGTCTTGACCTCAGAAACCCCAGAATTTCAGATTCCTGGAATTGACAAATCAGGCAATTTCCCTTTATCACAACCCCTATGTGGACATTGTATTGAAATGAGATAGTATTGCCTTCCAAGAGCTAATGGAGAGGTGGTGGTGTTACCCCTTGTGCCATCCCTTCTCTGCGTTTCATCAGTACTCTAGTTTAATTTTAAACAGCTTGACTTAATTTTTTGTTTTGTTTATTTTTAAGAGTTTGTTGGCAATTTTCTCACTTTTAAAACTATCAAAGATTTTTTTCATTTTGCAGTATTTTGATATTACTAAACCCTAAAAATATGCACTACTGTATCTACCAAAAAAGAAATAGAGAATTCAGTGATAAATATGTGGAAAACCAGCAGTTTCATAACGTGGCAACATCTCAAATTCCACTTGGTTTGATGTCAGCCATTTAATTTTTACACAGCATTAGCAAGTTAAGCCAAACCAAAGGACAATATATGGGCCACTATCTTGCAAGAACAATACTCTCTTCCTTATGTATTTTTTGATCTCACATTTATTCCAATGTCACATGAAAGATACAGCTTAATGATTTGTAGAATATTTTTTCTGCTTCTTCATCTAAGATTGTTTATTAATTTCTATTTCATATATATTATTCATCAAAGTACTCTGTTATTTAAAGCCCCATTTGAGGGAACATAGTAAAGCTAATAATAAATTCTTCAAAGTGGAAGCTCGGACCTGTTTTGCAAAAAACTATTTATAGAAACTGTTTCATTTCTAAACACTAATTCATGCCAGAATTAAATTTCCAGGTTGTTTATGCTTTTTTTTCAATTAAGTAAGTGACAATCTTTCCCACTTAATCTGATTTTCTTTTAAAAACCTAAATATTAACTAAGTTTTCATGAATTATTTCTGCTAAAATTAATGGTTTGGTATTGTTCACCTATGAAAAACAATTGAAGCATGGAGTGGATTTTATAGTCACCTAGAAGAGATGAATTCCCAGCATTCATTGCTGTATACCATTATTTGAAATAACAAAAATAACTTGAATTATAATTTAAAATATTTCTCTGAAGGTTTGCATTTACATGAGGTGTTCAAGTTTCTTATGAACAAACTGAGTGTGCCTGGACTCATAAAATTTTTGCAAATAAAAAGTGAGAAAGGTATTGTGTGAATTGTGTGAATCCTGCAAGATTAATAGATGATCTCAGTGTAGATGGAATAATGTCTTTAATCATTGAATTAAATAGCCGAGATTTGATGGCCATATAAGCCCTCAACATAAGGACTGCATCTGAGATGAAAGAAAAGTTTGGTTCCCTAAAATTCATAGAGGTAGTTTTTTTTTATGAACATTTCAAGTAGCAGAGAGCAGCTCCTTAAGAATAAAAATGACATCATCAGCACTTGACTTACAGATATAGAAAAATATCAAGCTTATATTCATACCTACAAATAATTATTCACCTGCATGATTTTACACAGGTCATGCTGAAGCATCACCCCTTGGTGGGGACCCACTTTCTGCTGCTGCCCTAAAAACTATATATGGCAGTGACTGTCATGACAGCTTTTTAGCTTTATAACATCATACTGTTTCTTATCAGTATTTGGAGGAGGTGACTTTTTTATGTTGATCTTGAAAAAAAAATTCTGTCTTTCAGTGTGAAAGTGCTTGAAATTTGACAGGATGTAGCTAAGGACATGATGTGCTACTCGCTGCCAGAGACTTATTTCTATGGATGCCTAGAAAGCATGACTGTTCCGTCTAATACAGTCTCATAGAATGAACAAAGTGAAACTGGACTTCATTTGAGCACAACAGTTTCCAAACTGACTCCTGACACTTTGCAACTTCTTTTCCAATCCCTCATTCACTAAGCTAATCTTGCAAAATCCTCAGTGACTTGTTGAAAAGCACTAAAAAAACCACATGGTTCCTTTGAACCCCCCTATTTTAAATATAACAATTAACTCACAATAAGGACCCTGACTCTACACATTCCATATTGAAATATGAAGCCATTACCAGGCCAAAGCAGCAGATCAAAGTAAATAGGAGCACCTGAAATAATTTCTTTCTCTGTGTTTCTGGCTCTTATGCAAAAAGCCTTTAACGCAGGAATAGTATGTGTCATTTCAGACAATTGCGAGTTTTGCTCTGATTAAGCTGTAAACCCTTGAAAGTAAGGATTTGTCATGGAAATGCTGACACAGCCTGAACTGAAGCAGGGTGAATGGCATGGCACAGCTCTCTGTACCAAAGCAGCACAGCATCAATTAGCACCAATCTTTGTACACACAGCCATGACAAAAGGGAAGCCGGGAGCCAGAATATTCTCCCAAAGCACTTAAAAGACCAGCATGAATCATGAGGGTCTTGCATGTTTTTTGTTTGTGTGCAGCTAGCAGTGTGTTGTGCTATTCATTCTAGGTTAAGCTTTCAGTGCTGTCTAATAAGTGGCTCTTGTACAAAAACGTGATCTGTGCTTTTCCAGATATTTGTATGTCAGGCAGCTACACAGCAGCAACTTCTGTAATCCCTTCTCCTGCAGTTAGAGCTACTAGAAAGGCTTAATAATATCCCAGAGGCAAAGATGAAACGGTATCTCCACAGATACTGTTTGCTGTAGAGAGCTTTTGAAGTCAAGCTTAAGATGTCTTTATTTCCCTACCAGAAAGAAATTTTTTTGCCCTTCTTTTTCCAGTGTTGTCATGATGATGGTTTTCTGCTTGAAAAATATTCCAAGAGGCTGCAGTGTTCCCATAAAGCATTAGGGAATGAGAACAGCTTTTTATCAGGGACTCTTGGAATCTGTAAGTACAGTTTGTCACTACCAAAACCCATAGCCACCCTACCAGCAATTTCAATTTAAAACCCCACACTTTCTTCCTTATCACGTTTATAGCAGCCTCAGCCTTTACTGGCAGCTTACTCCTGCCTGGATCTTGGCTTTTAACTTCTGTTTCTAATTAATTCTAAACTGAGAGTTCATCATGCAGGTCCCATTTATAGTTCGTTCTTCTTTGGTGCAAGAAAGTGAAGTAAGATATAACTGTTAAATCTCTGCATAAACTCATCAAAAGAGCACAGCTTGATAAGCAAAATACTGATATAATTATCAGAATTATAGTTAGCAATTAGAAATCCTAATAATTTCCCATGTCCTTTTGTGTAAGGTGTTGCAATAAAAAAAGTCAATAAAAACAACAATTATAATTGTTAGTAACTTATTATTTAACCAGAAACCAAAAGAAAGCAGATTCAAATAGAGGAGAATTGCAACAGAACGAGGGGACAACACTGGTCACTACAACTCTTGTCAGTGTATTACCATTGCTAAGTCTCTTGTTGGTATCCAATCAAGCAAAAGTTCTTAGAAAGGTAAAATGGGTAGTTATGTAGTTTAGCAGAAGTTTACTGAGGATCCCTTCCCATATGGGACTGAAAACCAGGAAGAAAGTGTCATTGTGTTTGCTTTGGATATGTAACAGCTGAGGCTGGGCAAAGCACTGTGGATTCAAAGTAAATTTCAATTTCTCTCTGGCAAATAACAGGTGAAATCCTAAGACCGAGATAGCATGAGGCCCTCAAAATGTCCATGTTGAAGCCGCCTTTTAGATTTTAAGTAAAATTATTATATTGTTGATAGTAACATAGGAAGGAAGATTTGGATAAGTTATAGTTTAGTGAGGCTGAACTATGTCACTGAGAGAGAAATTATACTGAGAAGCGACAACAATAAACTGAAAAAAAAATTATATAAGAGGATTAGAAAAGTGCAATATCTAAAGGAATTTCAGGGATTGGCGTAGAATAATTGAATTTTTCAGAATGTTTAGCCATTTTCTCTGAGTTTTCAGAACCATCTCCGCAAACATCAGACTACATAATCAGTAATTTTATGGACGGATGAGATACAGTCCCAAAAAAAAAAAAAAGTTTGAAATAAATCAGAATACATAGTGATATTTGCAAGAGCTCACTTGAATCCTTTAGAATAACTTATGTTTTACTTGCAAGGAGCAAAATGGGAAAGTATGCCCAGGAAACTTTAGTTTTGCCAGATGCAAGAACTTGTTAATATAACTCTAATGAAAGATCCGAGCTAAAAGTCCATATCAGGAATATTTGTATATAATTATAAAAGTCCTCAATCACTATTCACAGCAAATGGAAAGGCATGGGGTAAAAAGAATACTTCTCTGAACACACATCGGGTTTTGTTCATTTACTTCAGAAGTGAACCGTTACTATATGGACTGAGTCACAAGCAAAAGTCAGTCCATATGCCTTATGAGATAAAATTAGCATAAAAATTATTGGCTTGATGCAATACAAGATGCTTGTCTTGTTTTCTCATATTCCCACTTTTTGTCTCACAGCGCTGGAGGAGTGCTTTCTGGTTGGAGGTATTTTCTTGCAGTTATTCTTTCCATTTCCATATAGGGACAACAAAGACCAAAAAAAAAAAAATGGAGAAGGATTATGTTGCAAACTTCAGCTTCACTCAGAAGGAGGTGAGACCCCTTGGTCAGGCAGTACTGCAGAGGACCTGTCTGGCCCTCAAATTTGAAACCTCAGCAGGAGGTTAACCAAACTGCAGATAACTGGAAACTCCTGTAGTCATCAAGGAGTGTTAAACTTCACATGTTAAAGTCCATGCCAAAACATGGGCATGAAACTTTGATGCAATTCATTGTGCATTCTCATTAAAATCCAAAAGATCTCCATGCACACATGCTGGATTCCTAGCATATCTATGAGAAACAAGCATGTAGAACACTCACCTGTTTATAGTATTTCTGTAGAAACTTAAATGATCTCAATGACTCCAAGATTTGTCTTGAATGTAAAAGACATACTAGAAGCGTTGGAAGACAGACACCTGGTCCTTTCTCTCCTTATCCACTACAGAGACAATGTTCTCAATCCCCTGAGCTGGGAGTAGAATAGGAAGTATATTCTGGACTGACATACCCAAATGAAACTTAAAAAAATCCATTTCATTATGGTCTTCTTCACTGACATAAAGGAGGAGAAAAGAACAAAGGTAGATGCCAGTGGACTGTGGATTTTCAGTTCACTTTCCTGCTGTCTAAACTATGGTCATAGCTGCTAATTCTTTCTCTGCAGGGCTTCTAATCTACTCCAACTGGATTCTAACAACCTTGCCAAATATGTATAGTATCCTGATGGCTTGTCCTGCTGCTGTGATCTGCAGCAGCATGTGTCCACCTGCCAGCCTTGCCACAGGGCTTCAGGCTTTCATGATCCCCCTTCTGAAAGCAGCCCTTCATTGTTCCCATCTCTTTGATGCTCTTTTTTTAGGCTGTGCTTCGATAACACTTTGCTTGTCTTTCTTTTTCTCATTCAGCTTAGTAATGTTCGTAGTATGAATGTCCCTTTCATAAATACTGTGCCAGTTGGCCCGCCCCATGCCTTCAAATTGGAAGGCTCTCAGCATTTTGGCTGCTATTCTGCCAGTAGTTTTCACACAAAGTAAGCCATCGCCATACTGCTCTATCAGACATAAATATAGTACAACAGTAATCAGCATTCACTGTCACATTTCCATTACAATACATGGCCACAAATTTGGGGAGTTGTACAAGAAGGTAAAACAGATAACATTCACAAATATCATCCTGGCTAAAGATAGCAAATACCCATTTAGATATTCAAATACTTCCCTTCCCTTCCCTTCCCTTCCCTTCCCTTCCCT